>JBAMIE010191997.1:0-11928 GCA_037177295.1 Kaempferia parviflora | reverse complement strand
ATGTGGTTCGGGTGAACCCAATTCTGGATGTCCGATCGATCATCCAAGCAAGGAAAAGTAAACTCCAAAGTTGGCTCAAACAAGCTGTCGTCAGCTTGTTGAAGGCGCCCTCAGCATGTTGAAGCCTCCTTAAGCAGCTGAAGTCGCCTTCAAGACTAGATAGCAGCCCGTTGCGAGGAGATATAGTTTTATCTCATAAGATAAAATTTTATCCACTTGAAGGCACCTTGGGCCTCTAGAGGCGCCTTCATATTGCGGATATGATTTTTCAGGAGCTATAACAAGACCCATGGAGCTAAAAATTCAATAATAACTTGTACACAATATCTGTATTTAATTCTTAGTCTACTTGTGAGCCTTAGGAGTCTATAAGAGGCTTCTCTGCCTTCAACGAAAGAGATTTTAGTGAGCTTACAATTACCTTGGATTAGCAAACACCTAGGTTGTAACCAAGTAAACTCTGGCCTCTTTTCTTTTTTATGTTGTGTTTATTATTTGCTTTATTGAACTAACCCTGTATCCCTGCTAAATTTAGCTCGAGGTTATAAATTTTCAATTGCAAGCTAATCACCCCCTCTAGCCGGCCATAAGAGACCTATAATGTCTAGGTGTCAGAGGGCCATGTTAAGATAAAGATGTCAGAGAATCATGTCACCTATATGTTCTAACAACTCACGGGGGGCCTATGTGGGCTACGTGTTGTTCTAGATATTTGGGCCTTGGAAAGGCGTTGGGTCGGAATGAAGGTGAGTCTGAGCATCCTATTTGGCAGAGCCGGGCGGACATGTGTGGCGGATTGACCTTGGAAGAATGGCTGGTCGACTCTGGCAGGTCGCTATGGCGGATCAGACTTGCAAGGGGGTCGAGGCCTAGTGGATCAGACTTGCAGAGTGGCGGGTCACACCTAGTGGGCTGCCCTGGTGGAACAGCCTTGAAGAGTGGCAGGTCATCCTTAGCGGATCAGACTTGAAGAGTGGCGGGTCGACCATGGTGGATAGGACTTGCAAAGTGATTGGTCAACCTTGGCGAGTTGACCCTAGCAAATCGGACTTGGAAAGTGATGGGTTAGCCATAGCAGATCGAACTTGCAGAGTGGCAGATTGGCTCAACCGTCAAGAGATGGTCGTTGACCTCCTTTGATTTTATCATCGCTCAACCTGAAGATTGACCTTGTGGGTGTTATATACATTGATACTCCATCCGACCCTATAAAAATTCTACCATTTGAGTAAATTTGAAAGTACATCGTTAGCTCCTCATCCAACCACTAATATATTTAATTTTTTATTCCACTAGATAAAAATATTTTTTAATAAAGTATAGTGTAGGTTTGGCTTACTTTTCTTTTATCACTCCTTTCAATTTGTTTTTGTTATGTTTGATCGGTCAATTTTTTAAATTAAATTTTATTTTGCATTAAAATATATAATAAAATAACACTAATAAACTATTTTTCTATATATAAAAAATTGTATTTATCCGAGGCGACGATTCTAATCTCACTGGACACAACATTATACTTAGGAAATTTTAAAAATGTGTGATATTGAATGATCGACCATCTAAGTTTGCTGGTTTATCTTAATGATTAATAAAAAATTTCTGTAGGTATTTTTACATGTCTCCATGTTCTATTCATTGATTGAACAATCACATCAAATTAGACATCTTTGAAATCTCACCTGATCTGATGTGATCCGTCCGATCAGTAAATGAGACACGGAAATATAGAAAAAGTAGGACAGATGATCTCATCTCCCTCCAAAAGTTGTATTTATTATTAATATTATTATTTTGAATTTAACTGAAACACATTTTTGTAACATCTTCTGTAAGTCTGACGAGAAGTGACCCAATAGCAACAAATAACCCAACCCATTTAAACGTCCCGGGCCATTAACTGGGCTTAAAAGGCCGGTACACCTTGAGGTCGGTCACCACTCCGGCGATGGAGCCGGCGGCCGAGGCAACGGTGATGGCGAGGCACGCGAGGCTCAGCATCTGGAGGCACACCCACCTCGTGCTCCACCTCTCCACTTTTTTCTGCACGATGTACATCTCCACAGGGAAGTACACCGTCAGCGGCCAGAACCCGACGGCGCCGAGCAGGCCCACCACGTCGTTGAAGAAGGGCAGAAGCATTGACACCACCGTCGTCGCCACCACGAACGCCGAACGCCATGTCGTCCTAAAAATATTGAACTTGTACGGCGATCGGTCCCCCGGCATCGGGACCTCTATCTCGGCGGTGATGAACCGGGACTTGGGCCACGATCGATCGGCCCATTGCTCGACGAAGGCGAAGAGCGGCTGGCAGTAGACCTGGTAAGCCCCGACGAGATGGACGACGATGGCGGCGTTGGCGATGTCCAGGAGCCAGTAGGGGTTGTAGAAGCCAAAGCCGGTGAGCAGGTTCCCCGGCGCCGTGTCGCCGAAGGCGGCGTAGCCCATGCATCCGCAGAGCATGTAGAAGAGCGTGGTGGTGAGCACGCTGATGAGGGTCGCTTTCTTCATCACTTTCGCCTCCGAAGGTGGCGGGGCTTTAATGGTGTCCTAAAGGTGTTTGTGGGATATTCCGAAGTGAATTTATACACTGAAATTAACTAGACTGTGTTCTTTGATTTGTCTAGAGAAATACCTGGATTTCAATGAGGATAATGGAGTAGGAGTAGGCGAATGCGATGTCCCCGAAGGCTTGAAGGGTGCGCCATACCTTGTCCATCTCGCTCACCGTGCCGATGCTGATCCCAGTGAGACTACCTCCGATGCCTCCATTTTCTGATGCCAGAAAGACAATTCCAGAGAGCAAATTTTAGTCCAGAAACTCGAGTTGAGTTATTGAATTCAACTAGTTGATGGTTTGATGAAGTGTTTACTGATAACTTGGACGATGCCGAGACTGAGGCCGATGGAAGAGTAGGTGAAGGACATGATAGCGGCGACGATGGAGAGCCACCAAATCTGGTCGAAATCTGGAATCTGAGAGAAGAGAATCTCGATGATGGCGAAGAGGATCATGTAAGGATTGCTGTTCACTTGGCATTGGCTGTCATCCCCATTTTTGTGGAAACAGTTTGACCTTGTGATTGCCCTGTTCCATAATCAAAACCGACTTAAAAATCCAATTTTGACAATGGATTATCAGATGAAGTGCATATACATTTGTGCTACTTACACCATGCTAATGGAAGCAGCAATGGTGTATCCGATTGCGACCCCAACGATGTTGAGATACTGGAGGTATCCACAGACCTTGACTTTGAAGCTATCTATTTGTTTGAACGCAGAGCAGAACAAAGATATGTTGCAAGTGAGTTTTGGATGCAAAATGTTCAAACTTTGTGACAGAATTCAGTGTTGGACTTACTGAGATTAGCTCGTGCAGCATCCATGTAAGTGTAGTTACGTTTTCCAGAGGTGGGATCGCCGGAGCGGTAGCAGTCAGCCAGGAGAGAAGAAGTGTAGTAGGTAACAAACGAGAAGAGTAACATGACGGCAGGGCCGGCAACCCATCCAAGCTGACCAATTGCCCAGGCCAAGGAGAGCACGCCAGAGCCAATCACCGCTGTTATGATGTGTGCACTTGCAGTCCAAACAGTCCCTGTGAAGACTCAAACTTAGCCACAATTCGAGAAAAGTGATGTGTAGAAGAACCTCTAGACTACCAGTTCTCTTGAGTCGGCCGTCGTCATCAAAGCATTTGGTAGGTTCCTGAGGCAGGCCTAGTTCTAATGCTGCTTGATGATAGTAACTTGCGACAACGCCATTATTGGCCATCTTCATCCAAAACAAGAATTCAATTCAGTGAAACAACTCATTCTACAAGAATTCTTCAGTTTTTGCTCTGAACAAATGTTAGTTACATGTGCAGAAGGTATGTTCGTGATTGATTAAATGCTGTTCCAGTAAGAATTGCTCAACAATCAGCAAGTACAAATTCTATCAGTGGAACATTAAAACTCACCTTCTGCATTGAGATTACGGCTTAGCTTCTACTAATACTGGAAGATTTCAGGCGGTGATGATTATCGAGGAGCTTCGGAGTTGGGTTTTATAGGGCACAGACAGTGTGGGCTTCACTCTTTGGAGGTGCGCATCTTCTTCCTTCGTGTATGCCATTCTAACCGTCCTTTTGATGAGGAATAATAGGATAATATATAAGTAGGTTCCTCCATACTGAATTAATACATCTTTATTGTAATGGAAGAATTTTATTGGTTGCTGCTTGAGGCATTTCCTTATTCCCACTTTATGTGATTGAGGAAATGGTGCTTGTTATATATGACTCAGTGAATAGAAAAATTATCGTGAAATTTCTAGTCTCATTGTTTACTATGCAGGATTTTTATATTCAGATTAGTATGTCTAACCGAAATATCACTATGGTTAATTTGCCACTAAAAAAAAGAGAAAAAGATTTTAGACTCCTTTGTTCATGTTTGATTACTTTTACTGGATTTATTAAACTATTCTTTTAGTCCAGAAAAAGAATGGTTGATCAATGGTACTTCAAAAAAGTAAGAACTACAAGATCAGAGGCTCAGGGCATCTGCTGATTACCTATATATGAGTGGTTGTATAATGTACCTTCTTAAAGATTCTGCAAGAGAGAACCTTAGAAAATGCCTTTCAGATGGGAATCTTTGAATGCTTTTTTCTCCACTATCCAATGGTAGATTGCTATTGCAAGATTTCTTATTAGAAACTTGCCAAACTAATCATGATCTAATTCATTTTTCACCCAATAACTAATGTTTTTAGACTCGGGATGGGTCATTGAAGATGCATAGACTTGGGTTCGTTTGGTCAAAAGTCCTGATGATTCTATTGGCCTACATGAAAATATTGGAACAATGAAGAATGATATGAAGTCAACACATTCCTTTTGCGTCAGGTTTGAAGAGTTCGATCGAGTTGGTCGTATCTAGATTTTGCTTCTGTGATAGGATTGATTAGTTACTATGATTGCTTGCATTATGTAAAAATATGATTATGACATTGCATCCTCATTCAAGATGAGATGATCAAAGAAGTTGACATGATGGATCCTATCTATGACTTGGCCTCTATGATGCAACTGCCATTGCATCACTTATAGGTTGGAATTCTGATTTAGCGGCGTTTAATCATTCTCGTATATATGAATTTTATATCATTATGTATAAAACAAGTGTGATTAATCATATCTTAATTTCAAGAGAAGATGGAGTCTTTCTTTAAGGTTAACATCTATTTCATGTCGCTAAGATGAATCCACACGTATCTTTACTTTGCCAAGGAATAGAAGAAATGTTTCTAGATTAACTTTAGCAAAGATGCAGAAGGGTGACTAATGATGTGGAAATTCACTTCCATGAAGTAGAGTAGAAGGTGAATTGATTGAAATCGTAATTACTTCTTTTGAGGAGAAATATTGCTAATATGGAGAGAAGACAATGAAAAGAAAAGTGAATTTAAAATGGGAGGAGGGAAAAAAAATGTCAGAGTGTACTTAAACTCATCCTTCCACAATTAAGAACTAATTGTCTCTAGTGTTCTAAATGGCAGTAGAGGCGGCTGCCTAGGAGGGAGGCGGTCATTAACCGCACCACCTTTGCCTTAGGCGGTGCTTTAGGCGGTCAAAGATCAGGCGAGGGAGGCGGTGAGCGAGCGGGTGAGGTGGTCAAAGTCAACAAAATTTAAAAACCCCTAGATATATTAATACACTTTTATCTCTCTTCCAGAATATAAATAACTCCACCAACCCACCAAGTCACCCACAATGCACCTTCTTCCGCCTAGAACCACCCCCACTGCTGCCACCACCAACACACTAGGTTAGCTTTTATATATTTCTAGTAAGTTCTTGTTCTAGTTTTTGATCTTTTATTTAATTATTAAAGATTAATAATGGAAAATAAGAAATAACCGGACTTGGAATTGAAGTGAAAGTCTAGTGATATTGTTTGGGATTATGAGGTGTTGTATTACAAAGAAAAAAGAGATTGGATCACATGCAAATTGTGTCAGAGGCTTTTTAAGGAAGGAGTTTACTGGATGAAGCGTCATATTGCGGGTATTGTAGGACAAGTTGAAGCATGTCCTAAAACATCCGACGAAGATAAAAAAAAAAGAGTAAGAGCTTATCTTGAAAATAGCAAGAATAAGAAGCGAGAAAGGGTGGAAGAACTACAAGAAGAGATCGTGGAAGTAAATATAGGTGTTGATGTAAAGGATGATAATTATCAAATGGACGGAGATTCTTCTAAAAGGAAGTCAAAGCACGGACCTATTGATAAGTGGACATCCGCAATCTCGTGTTGTAATGTTGGATTGAAACTTTGAATTTTAAACTTAGGCTTTTGGTAAAAGTAATGATATTACTTTTTTAGTATTAATATAGTGATAAATCTTTATTAATTATCTTGTTAGTTACATTTATATATTTATTCCTTATATAAATTGTATTGTATGAAGCTTATTTATGGATAAACATCATTTAATTACATATATTACATAGATATTGATGACTATTTATAATATTATATATAAAAAATAGTAAAAATAAAATTAATTACCTAGGCAGTCGAGGTGGTAGGCGGTCACTCGCTGTCCCGCCACTACCTACTGCCATTTACCGCACTCATTATCTCTCATGTTAAGCACAAATAAAAATGAAAGGCTAAGTTTTCCATCCTGAACAAAGGTACCACTTCTTCCTCTATCTCATCACAATTTTGTAACATATTAATCATTATTGATATTGTATTGACAGACTTAGGAAACTAATTAAGACTCTTACACGTGAAATTCATGTTCAGTCAACTTAACTATTCAGTCATCTTACTGAAACCGTCCCTTCAAATGCATTCCATGTTAACTCTACATAATTTAAACTATTTAATTTCTGTAAATTTCCCCTGCAATTGTAAGTTAGGTTAAACATGGAAGGGCATTTACTATCTTCTATAATTTTCCTACCTTATGCCTTTCCTACTTCCTTTCTCCTGCCTTATTTGTGTATGCCTGCACTAAATTCAACTTAAAACTGCCTTATAAATTCTAGAAGAAACTTCAACTCCTCAAAGAATGAAACAACATGAAGCTTTTGTAGCTAGTAAATAACCGCCACAAATTGAATCATTGCGGCGGCAATCGTATCAGAGATTGTCGCCTTCCGGCTCTTGGCTTAATTGGTCTATCCGATTCGATTTCGAAAACATTAGTGTACAACTGTCTTCTCTTTTAAGAGATCATATCCTTTGTTCCACAGTGAGAATATTATCGAGAAGGGCATAATGGAGTAATTAGCGAGTAGAAGGCAAGGTTTAAAGTTATTTCTCAGTAACATTTCAGAAACACGGCTGTCATCATGCTTTCATTTATTTGCTTCTGTTTTCATGTATTTTTTTATTGGTTAACTGCCATATTTGCAAGGACTAGTATGTCCATATCTCAAGCATGGTAAAAATATATATAGACACACATCTACAACACCAAGTTACGCCCTCAACCTCTTTATCAATGCAACCGTTTACCGAAAGTCTTTTCTCTGAGCTCGATGACATCCCTGGTCTTTCCATCGAAGGGGCAAGTCCCAATGATCCCCTCTCGATGCTTCCTTACAACATCTTTGATGATTCATGGTTGTGGGAGAGAATACCCGAAGATGATACTACTTGTGGTTCTGAATCTAATTCAGAGATTATGTTCCAAGGGAGGAAGTTGCCCAAGAAGCTGAGGACCAAGAGGTTTGGAAGGCGGACATGGTCTTTGCAACCTCCAACACTATGGCATCCTATTGTAATAGCAACTACAAGGGACATCAAGATATGCTCTCACTGTGGGACTAATGACACTCCGCAATGGAGAAGAGGACCTGAAGGAGTGCAAACTCTTTGCAATGCCTGTGGAATCCGCTTCAAGTCTGGTCGCCTCTTGCCCGAGTACCGTCCCTTGGCAAGCCCAAACTACATCAACGCAGATTGCTCCAACAGACACAAGATGGTGATGAAAATAAGAGGGGACCAGAGTGAGAAATGATCATGGAGTTCAAAGTCTGCTTAAACTGAGTCTGTGTGGAATAGTAGTAGCTGGCTTATTGATTTAGTGTCTTAGCTTATGAAACTTTCAAAGAAGTTAAATCAAGGTGTTAATGACAATACATTGATCAAAATTTGTAACACCAAAACTTGTTTGTTTTTGTTTTTGTTTTTTTAGTCAATCAAGAACGATGCATGGGTTTCCCCTTCTTTGCAGTAAAATCTTAGGCCAGTTGGTGCACTTGTTTGCATACTAATCTTGTTGGATATTGGCAGGTCAATCCACACCAACTACCTTTCATGGTACGCTAGATTGAAGTTTTAAATCTCCCCCTGCATAGATTTTCCAACCACTGCCAGTGATACATATCTATCATTATTTTAGTCTGGAGTACAATGGAAACTGAGATTATATTTACTTTAATCCACCAAGAAACTGAGGTTATACTTATTTTAAGCCACCAAGGATTATAAAAGCAGGCCATGAAGAGTTCAAGGGACATTGCAATCACCAAGAAAGCAAGGAATGGAGAGCCCAGTAAGCCAAGAAGAATCCCAGCACCAGGTTCATCACTATTTGCTCCTCCTTCTGTTTAGTTACTTGACTGAAGATTGTGAAAAATGGCAGACACCATCGTGGAAAAGGTTCTTTGCTCATGTTGGCCCTGGTTTCCTTGTCTCCTTGGCCTATCTTGATCCTGGAAACTGTAACATCTTTCTCATTCTTTGAACTTTCTTGTATTTATCTTTGAAATGTATGAACTGATTTGCTTTGTTTTGAGACAGTGGAAACTGACCTGCAAGCTGGAGCAAACCATAGATATGAGCTCTTGTGGGTGATACTAATCGGCTTGATCTTTGCACTCATTATCCAATCATTGTCGGCGAATCTGGGGGTGACTACAGGTATAATTAGTACTTATAACTTTCCTTTTTTTCACAAAATCTATGGATTAACATGATCAATAAATGAAGGGAAGCACCTAGCTGAACTATGCAAAGCAGAGTACCCAACATTCGTAAAGTATTGCCTTTGGCTGGTGGCAGAGCTGGCTGTGATTGCTGCTGATATACCTGAAGGTGTCGTGTTGGGATCTCGAGATTATGTGCGTGTATTCTAAATTTATTTATTTATTTATGTATTGTTTTGATGTGCAGTGATAGGAACAGCCTTTGCTCTCAACATCTTATTCAATGTTCCAGTTTGGGCAGGAGTGCTTTTAACCGGGATGAGCACCCTGATATTGCTCGGATTACAGAGATATGGGGTAAGCTTGAATCATTATTCTGATACTTTAATGTCTAAATATGAGATTAAATCTAAGTTTAGCCATATAGAAATTATGAAGGCAGTACTGTACTATATTTCCTCTCCTCTTGTACCCTTTATAAGAAGGACATGCATGAACGTGAGTAATCTAAAAAAGATAGCAGAGAAATTTTCATTTTGCTCATCTAGTTGACTAATTATATATATATATATATATATAGACACACTTTTATATTATAGTTGTACTTCTCGATCTTAAAATATTCAGTAAATGTCCCATCTTTGGTCAACACTTACTGAATAAGTATTTTTTGACAATCGGATCCACTGCACCGGGTAGAAAAAACAAAAAGCATGCTCACTTCTAATGATGCTAGCAAATTTAAAATCTTAATCACTCTTAACATTATCATCATTTGTTTCATTTTTATCTTTAGTTGACTTTTATTATATTAATCTTGACTAATTTTAGTGGCGTAAGTTGATTTAAATTAAAGATTTGAATTTATCTTGATAAAAAAATTTAACAACAATTTGATTTGACTTTGCCTCATTATTTGATTACTGCAATTATAATTTCTTGCAGATCAGAAAGCTTGAACTGTTGATCTCAGTTCTAGTATTTTTGATGGCCGCCTGTTACTTTGGGGAGTTGAGCTACGTGAAGCCCCCTGCAGGAGAGGTGATGAAGGGCTTGTTTGTCCCGAGATTGCAGGGTGATAGCGCCACTAGAGATGCCATTTCCCTCCTGGGCGCGCTTGTCATGCCGTAAGCAAACAGACTCAATCAAACACTTGCACTTCACAGTTCATAATCCTCACGCTACGCTGACCTTTGCAGGCACAACTTGTTTCTGCATTCAGCACTGGTGCTCTCAAGGAAGACACTGCCTTCAGTCAAAGGAATCAACGTAATCAAATCTGTTTGATCAGGCAACACATTCCTACCTCTCATTTCTTCTTCTTTTTTCAGGATGCCTGTAGATATTTTTTGCTGGAGAGTGGTTTCGCATTATTCGTGGCATTGCTCATCAACATTGCAGTGGTCTCAGTCTCCGGAACCGTGTGTGCCACCACTGATCTCTCAGCTGAAGACTCCGATAGATGCAGCGATTTGACCCTGAACTCTGCGTCTTTCCTGCTCAAGGTATGTAACTAAGTTGTGCATCAATACTGCAGTGAATTTCAACCCTAAACTCTTCTTGCGATGCATTTTCACAGAATGTACTGGGCAAATCAAGCTCCATCATCTATGGAATCTCTTTATTGGCCTCCGGCCAAAGCTCAGCGATCACAGGCACGTACGCTGGCCAATATATCATGCAGGTAACAACCACATATTGCTACCAACACATATTACTATAGTCATTTCATTCTTAAATTCATTATATCTGCTACTTGCTTAGGGTTTTCTGGACATCAAAATGAGAATATGGTTACGAAACCTTGTGACTCGATGCATTGCGATCTGTCCCAGCCTTATCGTAGCCATTATAGGAGGAACAGCAGGATCAGGGAGGCTGATAATCATAGCATCGGTACAAAATATTTACATCTTACCCTTAAAAATTAGAAGATATTAATATTTGCTCATCGGACTTGGTAGATGATCCTCTCCTTCGAGCTGCCCTTCGCCCTCATCCCTCTCCTCAAGTTCAGCAGCAGCAGCACCAAGATGGGGCCTCACAAGAACTCCATCTACGTGAGCTCACACCGTTGGTTTTTTTTTCTTTCTCGCAATTAAGCCCACCATGTTTCCATTATTGCTGACTGATCAGTTGATGCTAGATAATTGTGGTCTCATGGGTCCTCGGCTTGGGCGTGATTGGTATCAACGTCTACTACTTGAGCACGAGCTTCGTGACTTGGATCATCCACAGCAGCCTCCCGAAGCCTGTGACGGTCTTAATTGGGGTCGTGGTCTTCCCTGCAATGGCGTTTTACATGGTCTCTTTGATCTACTTGATGTTCAGGAAGGACACGGCTGTGACCTTCGACGAGAAGTTGGAGGCTTCGATGGAGCAGGGAGGGCGTGGAGTCAGCGGGGGCGCTGAGGTGGTGCCCTGCAGAGAGGACCTCGCTCGCGTCCGTCTGCCATAGCCAAAATTCAGGGTTTGTTTTGTAAAAATGAAGGACTTGTCTTGATGTAATTAAGCAATTTACGTGTGTCTTTTGGATTATTTATCTTCGTTGTTGGATCAATATGCCTTTTTTTATAGTTTATCTATCAAATACATTCAAAATACTGTGTACATTCAGATGTCGTATCTTTTTTTCATTTTGCTAACTATTTATTTTTCAATTTTTTTTTCTTGGCATTTAAATTACATCTCTAGGATATTTTTATCGGCACAATAAATCAATGGTAAATTAATTAAGTTGTTAGGGGTACTTGGTACGCGGGATTATAAGGAGGGAATGAGTATGAAATTTATTTCATACCCATTTCTTAATGCTTGGTAACGAAAAATAAACAGATATGAGAATCAAAATAAAAATTTGATACTCTTATTTTGATAACCTACTCCCCCTAGGATATCGCTAAACTCATAACCTGATTCTTCGGGTTTTATTTCTTTTGACGGTTCAACCCTTATATGTGATTTCCTCTTTCCTCCTCGCGCGCCCCGCCCCGCGA
>JBAMIE010191986.1:0-11929 GCA_037177295.1 Kaempferia parviflora | reverse complement strand
AATGAGTTTGATTGAAGGGGGAATATATTTAGTGATAAGTTAGGGGTTGGATTATGAAATTAGGGGTATCAAACTCATATTTTGATTCCGATTCTCATCTACCAAGCATCATGAATGAGAATGAAGCAGCTTTCATTCCCATTCTAGTCTCCTAAAATCACTACCAAGTACCCCTAAATTTTTTATTCTACTTTTTAAAATTTACAAACCTCAATTAGAAATATCCTAAATCAACATTTTGTAAACTTTTTATTGGATTCGATTACCTGTTAGTTATAGTTCGCAGTTCTCAAGTTGACCTCTGTGAAAATAAATTTATTTTAAAATAAAACACACACACACAAGGCAATTTATCATTAACACTGATGGCGTTTAAAGCCTTAAGCCTCCACTATTATGCACCTAATGGCCCTCTGCCAAGCCTACGTCATCCAGCCGTAAGTTATTAATAGTTGCTTCCTTTCGTTCTTCACTGATCTTTAATTGACTGCTTACGTTGTCAAAAAGCAAGTAATAATATTTAAGCATGCATGTTTTCATGGATCTAATAAAATAGTAAAACCCTTTTAAAAATAAGTACAAGTTGGTGTAAACTAAACACAGAAAGCCAGATTCCTGCCCACGAAAAAAAAAAAAAAAAAAAAAAAAAGGTCATTCCATTCCCACCCTCGTCCCTCGCTTTTGATAACAATATTATCCTAATTGCGGCCCTTCAAGAGCTGATGGGTGCGGTGGCTCGGAATATACATCGGCATCGCATGCAAAAGCCAAGAGACAACCGACCAACCTTCCGACGAGGTCAACAGCACAATAACAAAATCTAGAGATTAATTGGTTGGATATAAATTAGAATATTGATCCTCTTTGGGATCGGACGGATGATGCTAAGTAGCACAGTGATAAAGTGGATTATAAGTAGATTGAGCATTGACCGACCAAACACGTGACGCCTTATCCTCTCGGTGCCTGCAATTACTCGTACAAACTCCAACAAAGTTAGAGACCAAACCAGGGAAAGGGTCTCCGGCTCTAGTACTCCGACGCTCAAGTCAGTAGGGTGATCTCGAGGAGAGGAGAATATGAACTACAGATGAACAGTCAATGTGTGCGCAAACATCCGTCGGAGACCAAAGACCCTTTTTTATTGTGGGAGCTTAACCTTAGACACACATCTCAATGTGTTACCTACCAGGAGTAAGCCGCCTCTAACACTTTGACACTTTACCTTATTTGGGCATGCTGTTTCTGTACAGGTGTCAGGAGTGGAAGCTCCGCTTGTACCTTCCGTACAACGTGCCACCTGCACTTCTGTCACCTTGACAATTAGCCCACTAAGCGCCAAAAGGGTAGGTAGAGTGTTGTCCCTGTGATTATGTCGTCCACCCGAGCGGAGCCCCGGGCCGTTCCGTTGCCTCCTCGAAGGAGGATTGGCAGGCTGACCGGGTCGCCTGCGTGGTCGGCGCGGGATGTACGACGTTCGATGTACGACTACGAGCCCTTCCGTCGCCTCCTCAAGGACCAGTGCACTAGCTCTAAGCTGCGCGGTCAGTGAGTAGGCTGGCCGACCCGGCCACCCCCTAGGTTATTGAGGGATAAGGTTGTGCAGGCTTGACCGACCGGCAGCCGGCTGGGCCCCCTCCGTCTGCCACACCATCCTTCGTGTTGGCTATATTGTTGACTACGACATATTATTTAAGATTTTTCTAATTAATCAATTATGGATCTAGAGTTCGAGACTCAGCTATAATATATTATTGAAAAATTTTACCATTTCAGTAAAAAATCTAGAGTTTGAAACTCAAATACGACGTATTATTAGAAATTTTTCTCATTAATAGAAATTATACTATATCATGGTTCTCTTTATTCTCACATTTTAGAATTGATAATACCACTAGCAGAGAAATTTCTATTAATATCTTGGGTTGAAGACATTAGAACTAATATCTTTCTCTCGATCTTTTAGCTAAGATCAAGTGTAGTATTTATTTTTATCAGTTTAATATCTAATATAACAATTTAAATTAAATTTTTTATGAGGAAGAGCAATAGTTTATTCTGTGATTTTCGAACGTCCTTCTTATGTTGTACTACTATAGGTTTGATGTACTCTTTTCAAGTATAATTTATTATTATATTATACATGTATATGCACGATCACTAATGTATCTAACGAATAACTGATAGTAATATCTCGGCCCTTGATTGATTCCGGGACCAGATCCGTGTTTCTTCTTGTGTGACGCGGATTCCATTCCCACTTGGCCTTTCTATTCGGATTGCGCCTGCCGTTTCGATAGTATCCTCAGTCCTCGGTGAAGATTGGAGATGACGTCATCCGCGCATATTGCGTTAGCTTTACTTGCGGAGGCGGTGCGCGTGTTCGTGTGGCCCCACTGTACGTGAGTCAAGTGACCAGGGACAAAATCCAACATAATCTTATCCATCAGATTTATGAATATTATAAAAGTTATTAATATTCTAATTATCAAGATATTTTATTTTAAAGAGCATTTTAATTACAGAAAAGTTTAGAGTTTAGAAATTGAGGATGCGAGATAAAGCAAGCAGATTGCAGTCATATTTTTTTCGTCAAAATAAATCCATTTAAATACAAAATATTATATTTAAAATATTTAGAAATTTATAGTGATTAAAAATCTAGGCGCAAGCGGATATGTACAACATTCAATTTGTTTTCCGACCAGAGCCAATCAATCTGACTCAAATCAGAGCGCAAATTCTCTAATCCACAATTTCTAATCCTCTCTTTTGGTCCGCAATCAGAAGAACCGTTAGATCATATCAGGAGGAACCGATACATGAATGTCTGATCTAATCCAACGGTCCTGATCTGGACCATAAATTACGAACCAGGAGGGGACTATAAATTACGGACCAAAAGATCCGCTCTGCTCAAGACCATGTTTCAGTGAAATCTATGTCGATTGTATTTGGCCAAATCAATTCTCTACTGATACTGAAAGAGTAAAGACGCTCAGTTGTCTCCCAGACACCCACAGTTTAATTCCCAGCTACAACACATTTACAGAGACTTTTCTTTCAAATGAGATTCGTAACTAACGGATACTGAGCTTCTGGACCGTCCACCATGAGTATTTTTTAATTTATCCTTGTGACCAATGGAAAACTTTTATAAGACCGAACAAACCATTCCAAACTTGACTTTATCCAGCCTGATTAATATTTCTACTGGCACTGAAATCCAAACTTGACTTTATCCAGCCTGATTAATATTTCTACTGGCACTGAAAGAGATGGAGATGTAAGGTTGAGGGTGACGAATTTTAGTTTACATGGTTACCTAAGGTTTATTTTTCCAAATTTCATATTAACACGGAAAAGCAGAAAAACGTTTAACAGGACAAAACAAATAGAAGGAATTTGCCTATATTTTTTTTTTTCTTTTTCCCAACAGAGAGAGAATTGACAATAAACGAGAGCTGACTAGGAGTCTGCCACACACAGAAGGTTTCCTTTTCTCCAGAGTTTGGGAGATCGACATCCAATTCCACTACCGTGATCACATGAGAACAATGAGTAGCAGATATCAATGACAATAAGAAGAACCACTTACACCCTCGAGGGAAAAGATCAAAAACTTTTTGTTAAAGATTGTGACGATGTTGAAAATGATATACTTAGCTAGCCAACAATGGCATGTCAAGATGAGTAAATGACCCACTGCTCCATTGTAGTTCAAAGTGCCAATACTTCCAGACAAAAACAAACAAACAAACAAAAAATGCTCGCTTTAACCAAGCAATGCATTGTATATGTACATAAACTTTTCTTTGATTGTGGTAAGAGCATGATCATGACTGAAAGGTTATCAATCCCTTGTTGGAGCAAACACAGAAAGACACGCAAGACACTTTTTTTTTAGGGTTTAGCTTCTTTATTTCATGGCAATCATTCGGTTAGAAAAAGGAAGAGCTTACTGTGATGTTAGTGATCACAAGTTTGTTAAGGGAACCTGCTATGTGCTTACAATTGGCTGGCTTTTCTTTTTAGCTGTACTAGATGCCCTTGCAGGCTGCATTGCTTTACCTGTTTCACAAATTCATATAAAAGTTGGGAAGTTAAACATGAAATGATGGGGGGAAAAGAGGGGGAAAATGAGACTTGCATGCATAGCTGCCGCTGTGGACAAGAGATTTCTTGATTGATCAAGTAGTGCTCTTTCTTGTGCCGCCAATTTAGTAATGTCAGATAACAAGCTACTAGTTCCTTGTACCTGTAAAGAGGCATTTGCTGACAAATTACACAATGTTTGTCCAAACTAGCCTCACAAATTTTGTATATAGCGAATTTGCAGGAAAAAGTTTGAGTTTGATGTCAATGAGATGTGCAAAATGGATACTATGAGCAAAAGGAAACTGCTCAAGATTTTGAGACTCCATCAGGTACGTCAGTCCTAGTGGAAAAATCCTAAATTGTGATGTGGAACAGTGGAAGAAAGACTTAATCATACGTGTGAATCAGCAGATAGACAGCTTAACTCAAGAATTATCATTTATCATAATTCTTAATAGCAGTTAACTGGACCTTGGATTTGCTTACACATATATTCCATTCAATGGTTTTGGGTTTCTGAACAAAATCTGAAAAACATTCCAAAAGACAACCACAAACATAAAAAAAAAACTACTGCAGAAGAGATAATCACCTTTGATAATAGTGAGAATATTGAGGATCCCATTGCTTGCATCGTATCAACTGCTGAACCAACAGTGTCCTTGAGTTCCAGGATGTCCATCTGTGAAGCAACACAATTATATTCGACAAAGTGAACATCTCTATCCAACTGATTATGTTTGTTGATATGTAAAATCAGATAAATACAAACCTTGGCACCACTAACAATAGGTAGGCGGAGAGTGCTAGCCTTTAATGCTTCAATTCCTCCCAACAATAAACTTGAATGCTCTCTGTCAATGAGTGACCATTCTTCCAGATAGGCCAACTACATTTACAAATTTGGACGTGAGTTCATAGAACTGAATAAATAGCTAAACATATTGGCAAGACATGACATAGTTGCAAGTCTCACAGATAAGGAAAAGATTCCTAAGAATTCTTAAGCTCCCTAAAGAGTTGAAAACAGCCAAGGAAGTATTCTATTCTATACCATGTTGTACACTCATTGGATGGGTCCCAACTTGCTCAATGATTGTTATTAGCAGTATAAACGCATCCTAATGTTATTGCTTGCAGGTAGTGATTTCTTATTTTGAGTTCATCTCATGATAATAATTGTTGTTCATCTTATTATCATTTATCATATTCTTGATCTGCTCAGTTTTCCTTGATGACTTTTTTCGTTGCTACTGCAAGATCACAAGGGGAAGTCATTTTGGGTTCAGGTGAGTTAAGATCTAGCAGTTGCTAGGTGTAGAATCAAAAAATGCTTTGCAGTGTATTTTCCATTGTCATTTATTTCTTATCTATGTAGTTAGAGTTCTTTTTCTTTATATTTCAATCATTCATATAACTTCCACTTATTGCTAGTAGAGTTCAGAACTTGTGTTGAGTAATGTAAGTATTTTTTGGTTAATTATGCAAGTTTGATTTTTCTTATGGACTCTCATTGTGAAAACTTTTAAAAAATAGTTAATTAGAAATCTTTACAACTTGTTCTATTTGGAATGGTTGATTGACGAGCCAGGATCTCCTGTCCACTTTTTGTAGACCAGGAGATGAACTTTTTGTGAACCAGGGGATGGTCCACAATGGAATTGCGGCTGCGATTCTGCTGCAAATATCCCTCCCTGGGTTCACCTTCCCATCAAGTTTGAAGTTTGGGTCGGGGCATACGGTTCGATAAGTGGACAGCAATAATATCTTATGAAATAACTATATATCAAGCTAATAGTCAGATTCTTAAATACTAAAAATTATAATAGACCATGTTAAAACTAATTGAAAGCACCAAATATGATCACAAAATCATGATCAGAATCCAAAGAACATTATAACTAGACAGCTGACAGACTCGAATAGACATTTCAAAAACAAAGATAAACTAAGTTAAAGATAGATGTACTTGTTCTTTAAAGATGGAAGCCAGCTTTAAATTTTGTGTCAGAAGTTGTAGCTCGATCCTTTTAGTAGTAATAGAATCACGCAACTCTGAGGTAGTTGTCCATGCATTGTATATATTTTTCTGTAAAGATCAAATGAGACCATTAGCTAATAAAGCACAATGTATGCAGATTTGACACTCCATAACAATTTGGAAGTTTAGTGTAAGTTGGTTAGAAAGTCATGCTCATCTATTTCCAATTTCTTTTGCCTAAGCCATGAAACAGTCTCTTTACACATTATATTAATTAATGGATCTCTCTCTCTCTCTCTCTCTCTCTCTCTCTCTCTCTCATTTTTTGGATTCTTTATACACGTGATAAATAAACATAAACATAGATTAAAGCAATCATCTTATTCACATTTAGTCTATCCCTATATAAATTATCTTGAACTAAACTAGTTTGGTCTAAGAGAGTGACTTGAATATGCATATTCATACGTGCAGTAGTGAAACAATGCATTCGAATACGTGAGCAGTGAGCACATATTGCATGTACTGCTTTTTTAAGATAATGAGAGTTTGTGTGTGGGTTGTGAGTCTCGTGGCAATTATGATACCAAAGCTCTATGTTATGTTGGAACCTAAATGCAGAAACTGAGTATGAGGGCAGCAACTCAGTGAACCCTAGGCCTCTGAACCTTCATCATTTGCAGGGGATCCTTGACACAATGCTTGTGACATGTGCCTCAAGAAAATGCCAATTACATAGGTAGGTGTATCATGGGCAATATATAATTAGTGTGTCGTCACTTATGAGATTAGGCTTTGCATACGATGAGTCCGGAACTCTATATTTCCCATGCGGTTAGAGCTTGGTCAAGACAAATATTCTATCAGAGAAATCATTTAAGTTGTGCTGGTGAATATGGAACTTATTGTGCATCAAGGTGAATATTTTGTTCAACAAGGACAAGCACTAGTATTGAGAAAACTACTTGGTGGCTTCTAAGCCTCTGGACACAAACATAATCCATTTAGGTTTTTGTATCCAGTTTGTGTTTTATGTGGCTGAAATGCTGAATGAAGGTGATTTGTATATAAGTCGGGTAAATTGTAATGCTCCTATCAATCTTATTCATCCTGTATTGCGGCTATGCTTCGCATACTAGATGAGTTACAATTCACTTCTCAATGCTAATTAGTGAATACTCTCTTTATAGATAGAACCCACAAGGTTTTGACTTGGACGGTGACAGCAACTGAACAAGAATCTTGCTTTAAAAATATTTTTAAATTTTGTTATCCATTGTACCCTAGCTATAAGCTCCTGAAATAGAATAATCTCGAGTCTTTCTTCTTAACTATTTAACTTGACCAAATAGCCTCGTTAGTATCATTTAGAATTACAGAGACACCCTAGAAATTAATAGGCTATATGCAATCATAGCCTCTTAGCTCCTACGACCAGATCTCTTTTTGCCCTAATCACAGTTGTTAATGTCAGTAACTTTTGCATCACAACTTTTTTTGCAAGGAACTTCAAAGGATTATTTTGACACATCCATACCACACTTGGGATCTTCCTAAATCACAGCAATTGCCAGCTTCCTATTATTCTCTTATTTTCTTATGATGCAAAAAACAGTAGTCCATCTTTACAATCTCCAGACCGCTAAAGTTTCAAGCCATGTGTATTTATGACAACTATTCAGCTACATAGATTTACACAGTCAATGCAAAACACATAGCTGTTAAATGGTGACCTTTTGCAGTTTATTTTAAATTGTTTTCAGAAATAAAGTTCATAACATTTAGCCACAGTTCCCAGTTTAGATGGGCTTATATAGCAGCACTGATATAGCAATTTAGCTTCAATATTTATGGGGAAGCCATGTCTTTGATACAAGGCCGCATCCTCCCCTTCTTCCATTATAAAAATCCTAATATTTGCTTTCCTGTCCATGACTACCATTTGTTTTTTCTTACCCAATGCCATTACCCCAAAGTCTCTAGTATAAACACCATCCACACACCCTTCAACGCCCCTTACCCTACACTAGGTGTGGTGTGGTGTCCACAACCTTTTTCTAATCCACCACATTTGTCACACCATTTTTTATTGCTTCCACACCAACTGCATCCTCCACCATCACTCCAACTCTAGACTTTTGCTTGGATCTCCTTGACATTGAGACCTCCTCCATCATCCACCACTCCTGGTGCCCCTTCTTATCCTAACTCCTATCTTCTTGATTGTCTGGAACATTCCTCTTCTCTAATTGCTCTAATAAAGACGGTTTCACCATCTACTTCCTTCTTAAGGCAAAGAAACCAATTAATCTTAAGTTGCCTATAGAGCTGCTAATTGTGGCCAAATCTACTAGAGAAGAAGCAAATAGAAGGTCAAGAAGGTGGCAACTGCAAGGAAGAGAGTCAACAAATCTCCTCCACTAATAGTCCCACAAATCATGTCCCCTCATCCTGATGGATGATCTCATGATCTTGCATACATTCTCGTCAAGTCTCTTAGCCATTGCACTATTAACTTCACCTTGGTCAGGTCTTTCTGAATTTTCTATTTCATGCAAAAAATTTGGATATAATAATCTCTATGCTCCAACTTGAGTGGAGGTGGAAGAAATTTTTAAAATTAGAATTATTATAGTTATATGTCAAATAGGTTTAGTTGCATTATATATTTAGTTATTGAATATTATGATTGGATTCCTATATAAGTGATTTGATAGTTTTCCTTTATACAACACAGCATATAATATACAACCCCTCTCAACATGCAGCTTAAACAGCTGAGTGATCATGTGAAGTACTTACAAGTGTTCTCTCATCTATTCTCAATATTCACATCGGTAGATTTGGTCTGCCTCAAATGGCCAGCCTGAGCTTTGCTGCTCTTCAAAGGCTTCATAGAATATATAAATCCTTGGAATCAAATTAGAAGCGACTAACTACGCTAGGAGATCAAAAATACAACTACAAAAGAACAGTACACAACTAAGTTCACAAGCATGTTTAACAGAAAGGACACATGAAAATTTGAGGATATTATGCTAAGATTCTTATCATCATTTAAGGCTGCAAGTAATGAAAATGACTAATAAAATCTGGTCTTTTGGTCAATAAATTTCAAGGGAAAATCACATTCATTCTGGAAATCATATGACTGGATGGAGGCCAAAAATATTAGTGGAATAGAGAACTTATTTTGAAGCGTAAGTAAATTTATTTTCAGAAATCTTAAACAATTAACGAATGCATAACATCTATCATGTTCACTAGCTAGGTAACACAAATAACTCCAATAAAAACTATCAAAGATATACAGGTAACTAATCTTAAGAATATTTATTACCTCTATAGTTAATTTCTGCAGTATCAGTGCAGCATTGGCCCTGGAATTAACGCATCGCCACTGTAAATGTCGGTTATCAAGCAGCCTCAACAAGTGAGCCTCCTCAATCCGGTTCTCCCCTTTCTTTGCCCTGCGCACTTCAGCAGCAAAGCTTATAATGGAAGGTGCATTGCCCGCACAAGAAATTGGTGAGGTACTCATTGCTACATTAGTCTGTGTCCGTTGAGGGCTAGACATACCCCTTGATGCCACGAGCTTACTAGGTGAAGGTGGTCGCATGGGTCCCCGGAGTGGTGAAGAAGTTGAACTTCGACAAGACAAGGGGCTATCAGACAATTTCTTTGTCCCACTCCACTTCGTGGCCGCAGGCTTTGAATTTGGCGAAGGGGAACAAGGCTCTGAGTACTGACGCAACCGGCTGTTTATTTCTTGCCTATACCTGGCTGGTACACTGATCCCACGGGAAGTCACCTTTGCCCTCGAAAGAGCACTGAACTCAGGTGTAGCATAATTACTCCCAGAGGAAGCACTGTCGGTATCGGATGAAACTGAGAGATCACCCCCATCAAACGATATCCTCCTTGAACTATCGTCGAACAACGTCGACTGGTGGAGCAACCTGACGGTGGCCAAGATCGATTCTTTTTTCTCGGAGGAACAGCTCGAGCTCCTCGTCAACGAATTCGATGGCTGGGCTCGAGAGGCGGGCCATCGGTGGTGGCTATCAAAGGGCCTTGAGTTCTCCAAATGATCACCAGTCTTCGCTGCAACAGAAACGGCGGCAACAGGTCGCCGCCGCTCTGGCGTGGGGGTGCTAG
This sequence comes from Kaempferia parviflora, assembly GCA_037177295.1. NCBI lineage: Eukaryota > Viridiplantae > Streptophyta > Magnoliopsida > Zingiberales > Zingiberaceae > Kaempferia > Kaempferia parviflora. Next base: position 1,692 of record JBAMIE010191986.1, on the reverse strand, counting down.
GGGAGACGGTCTTGGCGCGGCTGGTCTGGTAGAAGAAAGATTCACCCTGGAACGAGACAGAAAGGCTCCGTGTCGTCGTGCAGAGAGTGTTGGCGGCGACGGAAGGTTCGGCCTCCCTCGGCACGCCACGGCCTGCTGGCGTGGAAGGTCGAGCCCGATCCGCGGAGCAGGATCGCTTCTGGGAGCTGGATTGGAGCAATGCCGGCGGCGTCGACGGACGGGAGTTCGCGAAGGGCGACGGAAAACGCCGATAGTTCGACGACGAGCTCGAAGAAGAGAAGTTACTGGCGGCAGAATACGAAGTAGAATTCGAAGAGGCGGAGGAGGAACTAAATGAGGAGAGATTGCCGGAGCTGATCTCCTTGGTACGAGACCGTCTCACCGCGCCACCAGCATTGTCCTTCTCCGAGGGGATCAAGGGCCGGCGACAAGGATTCTGGGGATCTTGACGACCTGGAGAAGGAGAGCTGCTCTTGCGTGGTTTCGTAGGGTTCCGGGTGGCGGCTGCAGCAGCCACCATGGATCTAGTCGCAGATCTCGCTCGATCTCCCTCCACTTCTCGAATTATAACGACCGGAAGCCAAGGAGGAAAGGGTTGGTCACATCACCCCGCTGAGCACCAGACCGTCGTCTTCCCACTCCCTGGAGCCGCCGCCACCACCAGACCGTCGTCTTCCCACTCCCTGGAGCAGCAGCCACGACGATCAGGAAGAGAAACGAGAGAGAGAGGGGCTTTGCTTTGCATCTCAAAGATTATACTCTCTCTCTCTATTTAGCACAAAACATGCTGTTCACTGTCGCGGTGGGATGGTTAACAGACGAGAAATTGGGATCGAATCTTAGTACGTCCGAGTATATACCTTTTCATGTCTTAATCATTTACACTTATGGCTAGTAGTCATCCGTGGTTACCTTCTGAGTGTTGGCTCTGGAACAGATCGGGGGGGGGGCACTGGGGGCGAACGATTCCCCTTTTTACCACAAAACACGCAGTACACAATGACGGTGTTACCACTTGATCCCAGATGCTGTTGTTTGAAATCTCGTCTAAACTGTTGTATTATATCACGAGGGACTAGAGGAAATATCTTAATCACCAGTTAAAATTCTCTGTATCATAACTTTTTATCCATTTCTAGTACAGTGCACATCAGTTGTTGGATTAAAGGTAAAATCCAAGTACTGATGCATCTTGATCAGATCCCTAGTCAGATGATGGATGAATTTTGAATCCTCTATCCAAACTATCGTGTCCCTGTGTCCCCTCAGTGGTCAAATAGTTATAGCATCTTTGCGATGTGTGCGGTATCTTTAAAATGTAATCTGACCCATCCGATCAGTGAGCAAGACAGATGAAATAGGATTATTTGTCGTAGAGGATCCGAACTCAATTGGATGCTTGTTCTCTCTGTATACTATTTAGCTGTCTAATATCAGTAGATATATGTGATTTAGCTTTTTCGTATTGACCTAACAAATTGATGAGGTGCTGGAGTGAACGAATATAAAAAGACCACAAAAAGATTTTATTAGTGTAGTGTTGCTGCTAAGCAATGCAAGGCTTTTGCCGCGTTGGCAAGATAAAGACCAGACCTGACCAGACCAGAGTGTCTCTGGGGAAGGAGTTGGTTTACGACCCCAGAATTAGGCATTTTTCAACCGCAACTGAACTGAGATCGTACTCCGGACGCG
>JBAMIE010191954.1:0-11935 GCA_037177295.1 Kaempferia parviflora | reverse complement strand
GACTAGTCACTTGGTAGACTTCCCACCCACCTAACTTTTGTTAGGACTCACTCTTGATAGTCATCTGGTCCTGATTAGACTTCTCTCTCTTCCAAGCATCAAATCCTACTTGGATTAACCCTTGGTCAAACTGACCAGACTTAGGTATATTGTCAAGCATCAAACTACAGGAACTGACTACACCAACACAGTCCATGACTCATCTAGGATCTTAAGCAACGTCTACTTGAGATCTATTTACCATAGGTCTCAAAGACTCTTTGGGCTCCCCCTAGAGCCCTTATCCTTAGTCACCTCCCTTGGTGACTTATTTACTATTGATGGGCCACTTCACTCCACCTTAGATGATGATTGACCTACAAACTTGATCTTCTTAACCTCCTTTACCTTGGACACCTTGTCCTTGATTACTTTCTTCTCTTCATTAACCTGGGATGATCCATCCTTGGTTAACTTCTCCTTGCCATAATCATATGTCATCTGAGCATATATCTTCTTGGCCTTGGAGGAACTAGATTGGTAACCCAAACCCGATCTATCATTATTAGGCATTTGCCGACCCAACTTCCTATCAATCCTTTTAGATTCAACATTGAATCTCTTGTAGGATCTTTCTAATCGATCAAACTTTTTCTCTTAAAGCTTGATTTTTCAACTCTAGTTTCTTAATCATATAATCTACTTGTCAACCATGAATACTCCTAAACCTACCCTTCCTAGGCATGTATCTCCCCTTCTTGGGATTGATGCCTAGGTTTTCAACTACCTTCCTTTCCTTAGGTATGATAGGTCGTTTCCTTTCAGATCCATCCTTTGAGAATGATTTCCTGGGATTATCTACCTTGTTAACCATATTCCTATTATTACACCTAAATTCATAATTATGCATAGGCACATAACTTCCATTATTCCTAACTAGCATGTAGGAATTTGAATTCAGATAAAATATCAAGTTAGGAATTACCTTCCCTTTTACCTTAGAAACTCCCCCTTGACATAAGCTCCTCTTCTTCTCCCACTTCTTCAAGTGCACCAACTTCTTAAGCTCTCCTCTCATTGGGCACTTGGTGTGGTAGTGATCCCACCCCACTCACCACATATGAAACATCTAATTTGCTTCTTCCTCTTTACTCCATTCCTACAACTCATGTTAGTTTTCAAATCAACTTTATTGAGTTTAGGAATTACCTTCTTGAGCATTGGACACATACTCTTGTAGTGTCTCATTTTGCCACACTTAAAAGATTTGATGTGACTCTTTCCGCTCTTCTTGGTATATGAGGTTGAAGGTTGAACTTCCATTTCTTCCTTACTTGAAGACGTGGATGGTTTCACCTCTTCCTCCTTATCGGATGTTGAGCTCGTATCAACATCCGATTGGTCACTCTCCTTCTTTTGGACCAGTGAGCCCTTCTCTTTAGGTGATGAGTCTAATGAAGAGCGACCTTGCTCTAATACCACTTGTTGGGACCTTGACGCCGGCTAGAGGGGGGTGAATACGCCAGTCACCCAAATCGTTCGTCTTCTTCTTATAATTGTTAGTGCACAAGGGGAAAACTAAACTAAACACACAAAAAGAAGACAAACCGTTAACTCGATGATTTATGTGGTTCAGAGATTAGAGCTCATACTCCACGACGTGTCCGTAAGGTGGATGATCCCGATCCATCGGTGGATGATTCTCCAGTAACTCCGGCTAGCTCAAGTAGCTCCTTGTAGGTGGAGAAACCTCGTTACAAACTTGATCACAAGCACTAAGATCACGAAAACTTGGAGACTCTAATTAGGGGTTAACCACATCTAATTTTATCACAAAAGCTAACCACCCCAAGCTCCATTATATTAACCTTGGGGAAAACACCTACGCTGATTTCTCCGTTACTAGTTGACTGGTCCCCATGAAATATGGTCGTTACAACCCAATGACTCTTTACCAGTCGACTAGTGCCAAGACCAGTTGACAGATCCACAATACTTGAATGGACAGAAATATTATGTTAGCTCCCAGTCGTATACCAGTCAACTGGTAAACCCTAAACATAGGGTTTTACACTCTAGTACAATCTCTCAGCACTCGTCCTCGTCCGCACAACTCTCGACCTTGTCTTCTAGCCTCCTCTATCAACCTTGCGTCTCTCGGATGCTCCTCATCATTCACGCCTTCCCTTTAATAACTTCCATCGGCCTTGTCTTGTTGTTGGATCTTCCTTTGCCAAGAGGATCCTCGCCTCCGGGACTTCAACCTTGCCAAAAGTCACGCTCTGAGACTTCATCCTTTGCCAAGTCAACTTGGGCTTACGCCACCAAGACTCTTTCTTAGACTTACACCTCCAAGACTCACCCTTGGGCTTTTCTTTGTTGTACATGTATCCTGCACACTTACAATGCATATCAAATATAACAATAAACCTAACTTAAACTTTTACCAAAATATCAATACCTAGGATACCTAAATTGCTCTAACAGACACGATTGTGTGGATTCCACATAGCCATGTCTTTGATGAGCTCGGGAAGTGTTGCACGACCGTGTGGAATTAATCCACACTTCCTGGTCTTTGTTTTGGCTAGAGGTGTACATGGTCGTGTTAAACCACACGACCTAAGTTCTACTCACGGCTGGAAATGTGCACAATCGTGTGGATTTCACATGGCCCAATCTTGGCTCCTCTCTGGGCATGTGGTACGACCGTGCTCTATTTCTTCGTTTGTTCTCTGAAATGTCTTTCAACACCATTTTCACTCCAAAAAACGCATCATGTTAACACAAATCCAAACAAAGAGTAGATTTACAACAAGAGAGTAATTATGCTGAAAATATGATAAAAGATATGAAAATGATAGAATATACACAAATAAAATAATTGAATGTGCTTTAAAATATATATAAAAGTGTATATAATCTACGCATATCACATGCCATCTTTGGCATAATGACCAGGGTCAGAAACTGACAACCTAGGGGTTTATCCTACCATGCGCCTAATATATGTGTACCTACATTTATCTTTCCCTCCATATCTGTGAGGCTGATACTAGGGGAGCCACTAAAATACCGGATGTATTCTCTTAATATATAGGCATTAGGGTGCTTGATCAATTGACAAATTAACAAAAAAATCTAATCTAATAATTAATATGTCTTAATACAAATTTGATTATTAAATAATTCTCTTTGACAACATGATCGAATTCAGTAACAAGATCATTATTGGAATTGAGCAAACTCCGTATTTTTTTTATTTGATTTAGTACCAATACTTAGCATCAATGTAAACAAACGAATTCCAACGGCGACAAGGGCACTGGAATGAGCACACACTTACAAAGTAACGACGCAAAAACAAGGCAAACAAGCAAGCACACATGATATATCAAGTAGTAGGCACTCCGATCCGCTGCTTACATTATATTTAGCGGATTAGATGATGTGGGGAGGCTCCTGTTGCATCTCGACTACCCTCTGCCATGAGGGGCGGCCGGATATGGCCTTCCACCACTCAGCCACCCTCTTCCTGGAGGTGAACAGCGAACCGCAGTCGGGGAGGTGGACGAGGCGCTGGGCGTTGGGGAGGTGGGAGAGGTCGGCCAGTGTGAACTTGTCACCGGCCAGGTACTCATGCTCGTCAAGGCGACGCTCGTAGATTTTGAGCACGGCGTCAAGCTGTTTCTTGCTGCGCTCCACCGCTTCCTTGTCCTGGTCCATCGACAGCAGCGGCGCCAAGGCGAGGTTGAAGACGAGGGTGGAGCTGGGCGGATCGAAATTCTTCTCCTCCGTCTGCAGCCACTGCTCTATGGAGGCGCGCTCCAGCGTGCCGGAGCCGAGCAGGTCCTTGTTCCCCTGCCCGGCGTACTTCTCCGCTAAGTGCCGGCAGATTTCACGCGAATCTGTAATTTAATTCATTGATTGTTTATCAAACAACAATTCTACGACGACGAACAACAAATAAATAAATAAATTGAAGCCTGATTTTCAAGTTAGTTCTCTTACTGACGAGGGTCTGTTTTCCGTCTTCGAAAGTGAGAGCTTGTCCGAAGGGCTACAACGAAGAGTGTAACTTCAATTCTAAAGCATATATAATATTTGTTCTACAAAATGTTAATAAGACAATTGACATCTGTATATACATGCAACCTGCAACTTGAGATACTCAGGGAGTCTCCTTTGTCCCTTGTAGTTGTCGACGCGAATGAGTTGGAACTCAATGTCCTTCTCGAAGAGGCATGTCAGCACCCTCGCCACCTCGGCGGACGTCGGCGACCCGAAAACCTTCACACTCGCCATCGCTCGCGTATTGATCAGCTGCAGTGGCTGTTATTGCATGAAGATGGGTGTTGATGAAATGACCACCGTCGCTGCGTGGGTTTAAATAGGGAAAAGGGCGGGTAGAATAATGCTTTGCTTCACGGGAGGAAAAAGAAAAAGCGAAAGTGAAAAGACTAAACGTAAGCCTTGGACTTGTTTTGTTTCGCACTTTTATTAGAGTTTATTTTTAATATTTCAAAGTGAATGAAACAAATTAAAAATAGCAATTCAACAATGTGATTCGACACTATTATTTACTCATTTTATAATTAAAATTTAAAATTGAATATATAAATGTACAAAGATTATTATAGTTCAAATGTAATAATTTTAGATAAAAATTAATATATAATTATTTGTTTCAAAATTTAAATCTGAATTTATAAATATAATGTAACAGCTAGAAATCCAGTCGTATTTTTAAAATAATTAAATGACTCAAAAATAAATATGTAATTATATTTATGTAGTAGCTTTGACCAGTTAAAATTGATAGATCTAATAATTTTGATTAAAAATATTATATATATGCAGTAGTTTTGATTAGTTAAAATTATATGGTTATTTTGAAAGTATAATAGAGTTTAAAAAGTGCAGTGAGTTTTCAAAGGTAAATTTGATAAAATAAAATAATATTGGATACGATTGCTTTTGATGATAAATAATTAAAAAAAAAAAGTAAATAAAGACTGTTTAAGTAGTAAAGGGCACAAGGCATTAACAATTATTTTCTCAAGACATAAGAGGGTATTGAAGTTGATACTGGCAAAAACTTGCATCAGGATGTGCGAGAACAAACGACGTATATATAACTATTTTTTTAGTTTTCTTTTTTGGTAAAAAGGCATGGAATTACTGGGCAATCAAGCAATTTTTACTGATCCCTCGTATAAAAATTCTACAGAGGCAGCTTAAATGAGGTTTTGCCAAAATCATCACAATAACTGAAGAAGCGGAGAACAACCCAAACAGCATACAATAGGCTGATGATACATTAATAATCATTAAAAAAATGAAGATCAGAATTTGCAGAACATTAAAATTCTGCTTGCCTGCTTCAGTCTCTTTAACGGTTAAGGATAAATTACCAGAAAACCTACCCAAGTTTTACAGGTCACACTAAATACAAGAGGGAAGAGTTGGCAAGCAATTCAGATGTCAGCCATAAAAATTACCTATAGCCAAATAAACAATATTAACAGTCTAAAATTTCCAAGATACTAAGATATTTAGATACAACAAAGATATTTGTCAATAGGAGGAAGATTAACTCTCATAAACACTATCTTGAGACAACAAATTGTTTACCCTTGAAACTTATATCTGGTGCATGGAAGGATTATTAAGAAGATTGAAAGTTATATCTGGTGCATGGAAGGATTATTAAGAAGATTGTTAGGATAGAAGTACAGTCATATGCAAAAGTGGAGACACAAATCAGAATGGGGGAAGACATTTGGTGGCTTGGACTAAATGTATGCAACCACTCAGACTAGGGGAACTTGGCATACTTGAATAACAAATCCATGATTTCTCTTTTTCTTTGGTGGTGGAATATTCTATCAAAAATAAATGATCAAACTTGGTCAATACTTGTTCAACAAGCAACCAGACAGAAGTTCTGGTCATACCCATGGTGTGATATTTGAAGACAAGAGACTTCATATTTCTGGTATGATAAATGGTTAAATGATTTACTAATGAACGAATCCTGTGGGTGTTTTAGCGATGTCCTAACATGAATTCTGAAAAGCCAGATATGGGACAGGTGGAGAAGGATGGCTGCAGAATGCATAGCACAATTAATGAAAGGTCAGGGAGATAACTTGGATGTGCAATCTCGACAATTTTACAAGATTTGGATATGCAAAAAGGATTTGTTCAGTGAGTTCTGCATAACATGCTATTTCTGAAATGGTAACTGCAACCTTTGAATTGCATAGAATATGGATAGAACACAAAGAAGAGGCAAGCTATCAAATGTTTGAATATTTGCACAACATGCGTTTACCGCAAATACAATAAAGAGACAATCGAACAAGTTTTCAACAATTATACCAGATTTGAATGGTTCTGCATCACAAACAGCATTGCCTGAAACTTAAATGATATGTATATTCGTTCAACTCTTTCATACCATCGGACAGTCATGGTTATGGTGCATTTTTTGAGACACTGTTACAAACTAATATTTGAAGACATGCAAGGAAAGCTGACTAATACAAAATTAGTACCAGGATTGTTAATTATGGATGTGCCACTAGAATTAAATTTTAGTTTGAAGCCGCGATTGCTATTTGAAGACACTGTTACAAATTGCATCATCTATGTAGTAAGTTTTAGTTCCTTGCTTTCAGTCAACTTTATATCATCTCGGGGCGATGTACTAGTGTATTAGTAGTCTTATACACCTATATATACTATATATTTAGATGTAGGAAGGAGACTCCTACTATATTATCCTTTTTTTCTTATAAAAAACATAAATCAAACCTCATTAAATTATCTTTATCTATTTTTTATATTATTTTTATGTTTGTGTATTATCTACCTAGAAAGAAAATTTTGGCCTTGTGGTGAATATGATTTTGCATTCCAAAGGCAGTAGATTGGAATATGTAAATTTTTTGTTTGTTACAATGAATTCTAACGAATGATGCTTAATGTGTAATTTAAAACAACAAATTCTAACAAATGATGCTAGAGTAGTTTTCAACCTCATCAAATAAAATCAGAGATTGTAATCACAATATTGCCACAACACAAACTAGTTCACCTAAATATTCATATCCTTTGCAAAGGCAGCATGGACAATTGATTGTCTATCCTTCCTAGTCCCCATTTAATACATCTACATCAGGTGCTACAATACCACGTATCAATCAACCAGATGCCAGAGTGAAACTTAAATTGTTAGTGATGGTCATTATATTTCCACAAAAATAAGGGGGGAAAGTTATTGAGTGAGTTATGAGTGGTTAGCAATATGAACTACACTTGATAGTCTTCTCCAATGTAACAAACCCGCCAAGAGAAAAAAGGTTTGAACCTCCATAACTTATTGGCCATCAAGGTTTCAAGTCATGATGAAACATTACAACATCATTTAGTGCTAGTAGCATTACAAGATGTCAATTCATTGACTATATAGTTCTTTGGAATCAATGCCAATTGGCTCAGCAACAAAATCTAGTGCTTTGGAATGGAAGAGAAACTGCAGGTACTGCACTTTTTTCTTCATTTAAAAAGTTTGACAAAAAGTAAACTTTGAAACGGATGAGTTTCTTTAGCATTAAAGATAGATGAAATTTGCACACATTGCGGCTTAGAGGTTGTACCAAAAGGAAACAAAATGTGTCATGTGTTGAAACGCAGCTACAAGTAAGCTGATTATTTAACGCATCACACAGAGAACACATTACCTACGACATCAAGCAGGTGGCGCGCTCTGCATCTCGACCGTCTTCTTCCATGCAGGCCGCGCTGATATCTCCTCCCACCACCTGGCCACGTTCTTCCTCGACTCGAACATCTCTCCCTTCCCACCCGCGTTGATGAAATGGGCATTAGGGAGGTGGGAGAGGTCGGCGAGCGAGAACTCGTCCCCTGCCAGGAACTGGTTCTCCCCGAGCCAACGGTCGTACACGTCGAGCACCTTCCCGAGCTTGCTCTCGTTCTTCTCGATCGTGGCCGGGTCCTGCGGCATCCCCATTCGGGGGGCGTAGACGAGATAGAAAGCCAGGACCGAGCTCGGCGGGTTGAAGCTCTGGCTCTCGGCCTCCAGCCATTGCTCCACCTTCGCCCGCGCCGCCGGCCCACCGCCCTTGCGACCGAGGAGGCTGGGGCCCCTGTCGGCGTACTTGTCGCAGATGTAACGGCAGATAGCCCTCGACTCTGCGCAGATCGAAATGCATCGACAAATCAAAGACGAGAAAGCATGAAATCGAGAAAGGGGACAAAAAGAGACGAACCAAATAGAGACGTGTTCTCGTCCTGAAACGCCGGCACTTGACCGAATGGCTGCAAGAACGGAGTGCATTAGGGTTAGAGAAGGAGTGAGATGATGGAAAAGGGAAAGGGATGCGAAAACCTGGATCTTGAGAAAGTCGGGGGACTTGTGCTGGCCTTTGGAGAGATCGACGTTGACGAGGTCGAAGTCGACACCCTTCTCGAAGAGGCAGGCGAGTACTCTGGAGACGGCGGTAGACAAGGGAGGACCGAACACGGACACGCTCGCCATCTCTTCTCCCTTTGCAGCGCACTGGGGAATGGAGCAAGGAGTGGCTCAACTTAATTTTGTTATCTACATTGTCATCCGAATACTGCAAAATCTGACTTCGAATTTAGATTCATTCAACGGATTGATGAATAACTAGTTAAGATTTTTTATTTTTTTAATTTAGTTTTGTTTTTGTAAAATGGAGACCAAACCAGCTCGCTTGATTCTGAACCACTTTTTCCGCTAACTCAGATTCCTCTTCTCTAATATGCGAGATCGGCTAATCAGTTTTTCACAGGGTGAGATTCAAGCACCTTGAGTTATAACATGGATTAAAGATTTAAAGTTTAGGCCAGTTTGCTGGCACGATCCCTCCGACACTCAAGGCTGTTACCGATCAGAGAAAATGAAGAAGAAAATTAGAGAAGATGATCAAGAAAAAGCTAATGGAAAGAGGTCACCTCCATTTACCAGAATAAGAGAACTAACCGCCTTATAATTTATCATTCATGGTGTTTATATAGTTATCAGAAAAATATCTCTATGTCAGATCTTTCGCATCTTTCCCACTTTCTTCAATATGTGTGAAGATGAGTCTTCTGACAGTCTGTTACGCCATTTGTTATACCCTTTTCATTCATCAAGTGTCACATACCGGTAACCAAAAGTTTCTGTAGCATTTTACTATAGTTGTGTAGCAGCCCAGTACTGTAGCATTTGCTGTAGCACGACTGCTCGGGGATTCATTTTGAGTTTTGAGACGGTAGCAGTGTTTCTCAGGGATTAATATGAGTTTTTATATTAGTGTAGCGTTCTATACCAGAGCACCTCGAGAATGTGATTGCTCAAGAGACAATGCCGATTTCTAAAAACATTGTAGGAAGCGGGTACTGTAGCATTCGAGAATGTAATTGCTCAGGAGAATCTATTCATATTGCTTGGTGGAACCTAGTTATATTGTTCAATAGAACCTCACCATATTACTCGCCTCGGTAGGTCTTTATCATATTACGTGACAAAGTTTACCCTCTTTTCCCGCTAACTTAGATTCCTCCTCTCCAGAATGCGAGATTAGCTAATCAGTTTTCCACCTGGTGAGATCCAAGTACCTTGAGTTATAACACGGATTAAAGTCTAGGCTAGTTTGCCGGCACAACCCCTCCAACAATCAAGTTAGTTATCAATCATAGAAGAAAGAAGAAGAAGAAGAAGATTAGAGAAGATGGTGAAGAAAAAATTAATGGAAATGGGTCACCTCTATTTACCAGAATAAGAGAACCAACCTCCTTTATAACTTACCATCCGTGGTGTTTATATAGTTATCAGAAAAATATCTCCATGTTAGATCTTTCGTATCCTTCCCACTTTCTCCAATATGAGTGAAGATGAGTCTTCCGACAGTCTGTTACGTTGTCTATTATGCCCTCTTTCATTCATCAAATGTCACATACGGGTAACTAGAAGTTTCTGTAACATTTTATTGTAGTTGTGTAGTAGCTCGGCGCTGTAGCGTTTGCTGTAGCACAGCTGCTCGGGGATTCATTTTCAGTTTTTAGATGGTAGTAGTGTTGCTTGGGGATTAATATGAGTTTTAATATTAGTGTAGCGTTCTGTAGTAGAGCACCTCAAGAATGTGATTGCTCGAGAGACAATGCCGATTTCCAAAAACATTATAGGAAGCGGGTACTATAGTATTTAAGAATGTAATTGCCCAGGAGAATATCTATTTATATTGTTTGGTGGAACCTAATTATATTATTTGATAGAACCTAACCATATTTACTCGCCTCGGTAGGTCTTTGTCATATTGCGCGACAAAGTTTACCCTCAATAATATTTAGATGAAAAAAATCCTGAAACTTGAGAAAAGATAACCCTTCGAGACAAACTGAGGAGTGTAGTCAAATGAAATTCGATAAAGAAGTGTTTAAAAATACTTAGCTCATGGATAAATCTGGCTACCATCAAATATCCCTCCTCCCAGTCGGATTGAGGAGCGTAGTCGAATGAAGTCCGATAGACAATATTGGGTCGAAGAGGATAATTAGAAAAACCAAGAATATCAGAAATCCCATAAAATCTCAATTGGAAAGAAGAACTCAATCCCACTGTTGCAGAACATAAGAATACTGAGAAAATCCAAAGTCTCATCAGTCCCAGGCCCAGCTAAGGAGAGAGACTCAATCTCTCGATTGTGGAGACATAAGAATATGGAGAAAACCAAAAATCAAACCAACGCCAATCGGGAATAATATGAATCTCATGAAAAGTAAAAACCCAATCTGAGATAATAATAAGAATTCACGAAGACCAGAAGACCAATCTGACATGAGGATAATAATGAGAATATATAAAGAGGACCAGAAGACCAATTTGTCGTGACCGGGTGGAGAAGTTTGATCCCTTGGTCATGGGATAACTAAGAATTTAGGAATAACAAAAGTCAAATAACATCCCAACAGAGCCAATCAGTAAAAATACTGAATAAGCAGAAGACCAATCACCAATGATATAGAAAAACAATCTCACTGTGATGTCACAAAGCAATCTGACAAAATAAGAAATCCAAACCATGCAAAGAGGATATTACCGAACACTATGCTTCAATAATTCCAAATACCATCACAAGTAGGAATAACTCCGAATACCATTAATAACCTTATTATGAGAAGCAAGAACATAGAATGCTATTCGTGCAACCAAAATGAGAGTGATTCATCATACAGGTGTGATCCTGCCATGAGCATTGACAGATGAATCACTGGCGAATTGGCTTGATTGCCAATTTAATCGCCAATTGCTAGATGATCATGAGGATGATGGCATGTATGGTTCAAAACCTAGATAGAAACAAACAATAAGAAAAGGTGTTAGAATGACAGCCACAGGGTTTCTCGGCGTAGCCACTTTGACGCTCAAGTTAGAGGATGAAGAAGATGAATATTAGGGTTTCTCTATAAGTAGTGAGGCGTATAGGTACTGTTAGTGCAAAATGCACTAGTAATCGAACTTGTATTTTGATATATCACTAAGAGTTTTAAAGTCAGAACATATGTATTTGATATGCTCCTTGAGTGTGCAGACTCAAGTGTTTTGATGGATCTAGAGGACCAGTTACTAAGCAGAGAGTGCAGATGGGTCGGGAGGACTGAAATGACAGAAAGTCCAGATATGTCAGAAGGACCAAATATCTGGTAAGAGGACTTGGTTGGTCAATGTAGACTAGACATTGAGGTGAGGAAAGACCTGGTAGGTCAAAGATCAGACATCAAGCATGAAAGTTTGGCATATGGTAAGTAAGGTAAACTCCTAGAGTGAGTGTAGTGAGCTCATATCCTAGGAGGGACAAACCTAGTTGATGATTCAACTAAAGAAATCAGAAGATTTCTAAGTTGAGATCAAGACAGGCCT
>JBAMIE010191945.1:0-11935 GCA_037177295.1 Kaempferia parviflora | reverse complement strand
TTTTTTTTTTTTTTTTTTTTTTTTTTTTTTCCAGTGTGGTACAGTTGAATTCGAATATTAGATCTCTAATTAACTGTTTAGAGAGAGACTAACCGGTGGAGCATAATAGCATACGCAAAATCCTCTCTCGAGTTGGACATGAAACGACAAAGTGGAGGAAGATGGACATTTATTACTGGTCTATGATGCATGTTCCGATGAGGGTGCAAAGGAACAATTGACAGTCTTTCTAATGTAAATTGGAATTGTTTTAAAATCTAATAAATTGAATGATAAAAAAATTAATTAATTCTTCAATTGTCCTAATGCTGTACATCCTATTGGACAGTCAAATCAGAAATTAAGATTTTAGTTTTTATTTTTTGTTAAACATCAGTTCACCGACTACTATAATATGGAATAATCATAGAATCCTGAATTTGAGGAAGTGCTGATTTTTAAGAATGTGAATTTTATGATATGTTTGATATTCTTTATCATAATTATTCATGTCTTAAACATATTTTGATGTCAGAAAGTTGGATAGATTGGCTCCTGCCACAATTAGATTTAATCAATTTTTAAATTTTTAAATCAAAATGAAATTAAATAAATTAAAATAATTGTTTTTAATGAATTTTTTTAATAAACTGAAATAAACTTTCAAATTCTATTACATTTAACCTATCTTTTCCTAACCCTAACTGTTGACTGTGTTTCTCCTTTTTTTTGGAAATGGAAAGAGGCCAAATGGTCGAAAAAGCTGAGGTGAAAGGCCGTCGTTTTCTTCCTGCTGCTGCATTCAGGCCCTGCGCCAGCTTTTTGACGTTTGGCATTGCTCGCAGTTCATGGAAGCTTTTCCAGCACACCCAACAAGTTCACTGAAATGAATTTGATTAATGAGTGGATGAACATGGGCAACTCATGGACAGCCATGGAACAGTCATTGATTGAAAGATGAGCATGAGTTAACCTTTTGATCACTGCATTTCTTAAAACGTTGTAGCATAAATTGTAAGTACCTAGGGTGATTTTGATGTGACTAAGTTAGGTTCTGTTATTTTTTGATGTCTTATGTCTAAGTGTGTAGGAGCCTAAGAATACAAGAAGTCGAGCGGAAGATGCGACGACATAGGAAATGAGTCGACGGGTTCCGTGCGTCCGAGGGACAAGAAGCTGCGGAAGAGTACACAGGCGAACGAGAAGGATGTGCGCGATAGTTCGAGGGATGAAAAGTTAGAATGGAATCCTATTCGAGCACAAGGTCGGAGTTGAGTTCGGGTAAACTCAACTTCGGACAGCTAGAGTATCACCTACGTGCAGAAGGAGCGTGAAGAAGGAGCTGCCAGTATGGAGAAGGCGCCTCCAAACGCTTTGGAGGTGCCTTGGAGGCAAACAGAGGCGCCGTCATGCCTCCTTCATGAAAGACGCCTTCTACTGTTTAGAAGGCGCCATCGCGCTTGGGGGAAGACACCTTCAGGATGCCTGAAGGCGCCTCCAAGAGGAGGTCGACGTCCGTTGCAAAGAAGATAAAGTTTTATCCGTTGAGATAAAACTTTATTTACCTGGAAGTACCTCCAGGCGACGAAAGTCATCTCTAGAAGGTTATAAAAGTACCCTGGAGCTAGGAAGTAAAATACAACAAGAACACAACTTCTGTATGTATTTCCTAGTATTTGTCTGAGCTTTTCAAAGAGTGTAAGAGACTTCTCTACTTACAACGAAGGAGACTTTTCTTTGTCCTTTCATCTACCTTGGATTAACAACTACCTATGTTATAACAAAGTAAACCCTGACCTTCTTACTTATTTTTTTTAGTTGTTGTTCTATTTACGCTTTGTTGAACTAACTTCGTATCGTTGCTAAAAGATATCTTGAGATCATAATATTTAATTGCAAGATATTCAAACCCCTCTAGCCAGTCACAAAGGATCTAACAATTGGTATTAGAACTCGATCGCCTCAGAAGGACTAATCGCCTATTGAAACAACAAGACAATGGCCGGACTAAGCATCTACCCGCCAAAGTTCAAGGGGGAGTTCGCAATATGGAAGAAGAAAATGGAGATATTTTTCAAAACTGATTTCGATTTACTATTAATTATGAAATTTGATTTTACAGTACCCATAAATCAACAAAGAGTTGAAAAGGAAGAACAGTACCGGATGACAAAGGAACAAGTTGACTTTGTAGCTAATGAACGAGTAGAGTTCCACCTCCTAAGCGTGCTGCCACCGCAGGAAGTCAATAGAATCGAGGTCTACTACTCAGAAAAAGAACTATGGGAAAAATTTCTAGAATTGCACGAAGGAACCACAGAAGCGAAATACGTAAGACGGGATCTGTTCCAAAACCAACTCACCAACCTCCGATTGAAGGAGCAGATCATGGAGCTAATGAATCTTGGAGAAAAGGTAAGCAATCGAGATTCACTAAGGTATGCCCTAAACGCTTTTATTAGAACTCCAGAATGGTCAACTCTAGTAGATGCCTAGTACATCTCTAGACACCTAGAGGTAATCAATTTAGAAAAATTAAAATTTACGAAACTCAGTGTGCAGAGCAAAAGAAAGAATCGACTCACAACTTGGCCTTAAGAGCCATGAGAAAGGTTGAACCTGAGTCAGACTCCTCTGTTGACGAAAATGAAGCAGCCTTAATAGTAAGGAATTTTAGTAAATTTCTTAAATCTAACAAGTTTCATAAGTCACATGCAAAGAAGTACATTCAAAGAAAAAGGAAAGTCATATGCTACAACTGCCAAGTGCAATGACATATTAAAGATGACCGCCTAAAAATTAAAAAGGGCAAAGACAAGGGTACAAGACCAACAAGTTCAAAGCACAAGAATTTAAAAGTTATGTGGGACGAATCTTCATCCGAGTCCGAGATCGAGGCCTACGCCGGATAGCTCTAATGGCGAACCATTAGAGTGATGAAGAAACCAATTCAGAGACGAGCATCGACGAAGGGGGAGAATGATCAAAAGAAAATATCGACAAAGGGGGAGCATCGTCAGAAGAAAGCTTCGATGGAGGAGGAGCATCAGAGCATAAGGTAAGTGAAGTACATGCCTTACCTCCTGAATAATCTTTTCAATTTATAACGATGCTTATTAGAAACTTGGCTAAATTAGAATTAAAAGAAAAAGTAGAAAAATTAGAAAAGAATAATACCTCAAATGTTCAAGTATTTAAGCATTTTCAAGAATTGAATTGACATTTTAGGTATCATCAGGGCCAAATTAGAATAATATCATAAAAATATATCCCTAGAAATTTCTTGTTAATCATTTTAGGTATTTAGAATTTTTTTTCTCATAATTAGAAATGCTTTAAATTGAAAAATATTTTTTTGTAAAATATTCTGCTAAAATTTTTGTCAAAATTTTCATCGATAGGTGAACAAATTTTCTGAATGGACAAAAATTTTCAAAATTTTTCTTTGTAATAATGAGTTTTTACAAATTATTTTTGAAAATATCTATTTTACTTCACTTACAAATTTTTAACCTTCCATGGGAATTTCTGTTCAATTTTTTTTACAGTGATAAGATAAAGCTTTTCAAATGTTTTGACTGCTAATGATTTTTATTTTTACAAATTTATTTCTATAATTAAGCGACAATAGTGACAAAATTTTTTGAATTTTTTCAAAAAATTAAGAAAAAAAAATTATTAATTTTTTAAAATAAATTTTTATTAGTCACGGTTAGTTTTTATTATTAATTTTTTTAATAAAATTTTCACTGGTTATTTTTATTATTAAATTTTTTTAGTCATGGTTAATTTAACCCTTAAAAAGTATCTTTTTATTTTCTCCCTATTTTTAATGTGATCAAAGGGGAAGAAATAGTAAGGTTAAGTCTAGGGGAGATACAATATTGTTTGTATCAAATGTTTGGAATTACAAATTATTTGTCTTTATTGCTTAATTAATTATTTTACTGCTTTAGTTTTTATCTTAACTTAACTTGGGTTGATGTACATTAAAAAGGAGGAGATTATAAGTATCCCGTGGTGGTTTTGATGTGATCAACTAAGGTAAGTTAAGTTATGTTATTTTCTGATGTCTTATGTCCAAGTGTGCAAGAGCTTAGGAACACAAAAAGTCGAGTGAAAGAAGCGACATACGAGAGGGAGGACATGAGAAGCGAGTCGACAGGCTTGGTGCGTCTGAGGGACGAGAAGCTAGGAAAGAGTACATTGGCGGACAAGAAGGACGCACGCAGTAGTTTGAGGGACGAAGAGTCAGAACGGAAGCCTGCTTGAGCACAAGGTCAGAGTTGGCTCGGGTGAGCTCAACTCCAGACAGCCGGAGTATCCCCCACGTGCAGAAGGAGCATGAAGAAGAGCTGCCAGCATGGAGAAGGTGCCTCCAAGAGCTTTGAAGGTGCCTTGGAGGCAAACAGAGGTGCCCTTGTGCCTCCTTCATGAAAGACGCCTACTGCTAGTCAGAAGGCGCTATCCCCGAAGGCGCCTCCAAGATGCCTGAATGCGCCTCCAAGAGGAGGTCGACGTCCATTGCAAAGAAGATAAAGTGTTATCAGTTGAGATAAAACTTTATCTACCTCGAGGCACCTCCAAGAGGAGGTCGACATCCATCGCAAAGAAGATAAAGTTTTATCCATTGAGATAAAACTTTATCTACCTGGAGGTGCCTCCAGGCCACTAAAAGTCATCTCATGAAGCTATAAAAGCACCATGGAGCTTGGAAGTAAAATACAACAAGAACACAACTTTTGTATTTATTTCCTCGTATTTGTCCGAGCTTTTCAAAGAGTGTAAGAGGCTTCTAAGCCTACAACGAAGGAGACTTTCCTTAGTCTTTTATCTGTCTTGAATTAACAATCACCTATGTTGTAACCAAGTAAACTCAGATATTCTTACTTATTTTTTTAAGTTGTTGTTCTGTTTATGCTTTGTTAAACTAACTTCGTATTCCTACTAAAAGATAACTCAAGATCATACTCTTTAATTGCAGGATATTCAAACAACTCTAGTCGGTTACCAAGAGTCCAACATAAATAGCTAAAAAAAAAGTGCATGAGGATATAAACAAAAAATAACATACTTGTTGAAAAAAGCTTAATAGCTTTAGCTTCTTGAAATATTAGTTTTTTTTATTTTATTTTTAATAGTATCTCGATCTTACGAGCCAACTACTTCACATAAGCAACACATTGGCTCAATATGGTGGACAATGAGGCGGTAAGGTAACATGAGTCATGACGCTTCAATTTAACAGTTGAGGTTCACTTTTGTATCGACGAACCTGTTTTTTTAGGTTGCCAAAACTTCTCTTTAGGTGTAAACACTCCTTTGAGTAATATAGGAACTTTGAATAATTGAGTTACTCTTTTCAATTAGTCATCTCTGATGTATAGCCATTGAACTTAGTCGACACACTCCTTCTGGTTACTCGCAAGTCCGAGAGGAGATTTGGACTCACTTTCTTTAAAATGATATTTTTCGACATAGATAGACCTTATACATAAGGTCAAGGGGTTCATTTGAATGGGCTCCCCAATTTGGAAACCTTGAGTTTGGGTTGTGGTGTTGCCTAATTTGGCGCTCCTTTATAGCATTCATTAGGCTTCTTATGAAGCCCAATTAGAAAATCAGTCCAAGTGAAAGGTCAAACTAGTTGGGTTTGGGGGTGATGGATTCGGTCAATTGATTTGAGTAGATTCCTATCAGACTAAATAGATCAGATAGTTTGGGTGAGTGAGGTAACCAAATTGAACGAGCTAAATGAATCACATGGGTTGGAAGGTGCAATTTGGTTAAAGTATACAAGTTGTTCTAGAATGAGCTACTCGTGCGGCCTGTGATCAAACTAGTCAGGCGTGGGGAGTAATGGATTCAGTCAATCGATTTGAGTCGAGCTAAATTAATCACATGGGTTGGGAGGTCCAATTCGGTTGAATGAATCAGTTGATCTCGATATGATTTTGGTAGATTACTCGTGTAATTCAAACCTCACAGGGTTAAATTTACTAAAAAAAAAGAAGTTATAAGTGGCAAACAAAAATTTCCCCTAATTATTATATGATTAAATGCGCACGACCTGGCAACAGTATAAAAGTCTAGGGACCTTTTAGTAAATGTAGACCCACAAGAAAGATGCCAGCTAATTGTGACGTGGCCGGCCATGACTTCCGGATCCATGTGCAAAATTCTCACCCACCATCGTTCATAGATTCGGCAGCAGATTCGGAAAGAATCCGAATCTAAGAACTACTGTTACCATAAGTGGAGCGGATTTACATTAATGTCCTCAAATTGGCAGTTAAAAATTTATCAAAATTGGGGAAAAAATATTTGACTTCCTGCAGCTGCAGCTTGCCGTGGAGAAGTAAATTAAGTATTCATTAATCAAGGTGAAAATGATAGATACTAAACGTGAAAGAATTGCCTTTCAGTCCTTGACTTTATCAAAATTGATTTTAAAAAATATCTTTTAAAATATTGCTAGTCATCAGATCCCAATGTACTAAATATCAATTTTTTTTTTAAATTGCATATAAAACTAACCGTGAATATTTTTTAAATTATTATTTGATCCTCCAACTGCTACAATTGTTTATGCAACAACCAGCTGACGTGGCAAATTACCAACTCTGTATAAATATTGGCCCATATTTGTCCCATGCTAGCTACTGGTGTTATAGAAATATTATAAATTCAGGATGTAAATTGAAAATGTCCAACCACCTAACGCGTACCTGCGGAGTCAAAGTAAACAAGCACGGCTCGCCTTCTCGTCAGTTCTGCTGCTTCTCTTCCAGGGTAAGCTCCAGCTTCAGGAGAAGGAGGAGGAGGAGGAGGATCGGAGGCGCAGGAAGCTGGCGATGGGTTCCAAACTGAGGCTGGTTCGTAGCACGAACCAGTCGCGGCGCTTCCGGTTCGTGTTCCTCATCGTCGGATGCTTCATCGTCACCGTGACCTTCTTGGTCGTCTCTAAGCCTCAAGCGCTTGCTTCCAACCGTAAGCTTATCCCTTCCCCCAGCTCCTCTTTTTGTGCCCGATCTACTTCTAAAACTTCGATCTTGACCATTCCTCGCTGCCGCAGTCGGGTTCGGGACGTCGGCGTCGACATCGCCGCCAGGTCAGCTACAGATCTCATCTTGGATCCTCATCCAGAACTTGATTTTCCAATTGAAAATTCGAATTTCTGATTTTCCGTTATCTCGATCTTCAGTTGCAGATGAGGTTAGTAGCGACGACGGAGTAAATGGGGTCGATCCAGCTGCTGTGAGAAAGGAAGAAGAGGATGATGAAAGAGGCTATGAATCAAGTAATCTACTTCTACCTTGTATTAATTTTGTTGAAAAGGGGTTCTTTTACTTGGATCTAGTCGATTTAGGGTTTTGAGATAGCAGGTAGACAGTAGATTTCCTTCATGATTACTACTTTTTTTTTGGCCCTCTCATGGTGCAGAGAGTAATAATGAGAAAGAGGAGAATCTCTCAGGGGAGAAGAACATCGTTGTAGATGCAAATCCAAAGGAAGAAATCCATGAGCATGAATTAACAGGTTTCCAGCTCATATTGCATCTGATTTAGGGATTTTGTCACTGAAGATTATATATTTTTATTGAATAATCTGTAAGCTGATGGATCAGATGAGAAATTTTGGTGAACTTATTTGCAGAGAGCAGAACCGAAAGCGAGGAACATAGCGCGAAATCTGATGATCCTGGATCGAGTCAAGAAGATGCACCTGGTAGACTAACACTTCCTACAGTTTCCAATTATAGCATTGGTGATCATACTCAACCAGAGAGTAACACCCCAATTGTGTCTGAGAAATTAGGTCAGTCATTCATTGTAGAAACTAGAATCTTACTTAAATTTACCGATAATTCGATGGCTTGATACTTGAACATTTATAGAACTTTCATGCCCTTAGTTATATAGTGATATTGTAACTTTCAGTCATCACATTGATACGAGTTATGAGTTCTTGAGTCTTTTATATAATGTGGGGATGCAGGTGAACAGATCCAGACTCCCGAAAGAAAGCCATTGTGTGATAATTCAGACCGACGAGCAGACATTTGTGAAATGAATGGGGACATTAGGATTCACGGAAGCACTTCATCCGTCTTATTTGTGGAATCATTGAAGATAGAACAACGTGAAGTTTGGCAAATCCATCCTTACGCTCGCAAGGGCGATGAAGCTTGCTTCAAGGGTGTTCAAGAACTCACAGTCAAGGCAAGTAATGAAGCACCTCAATGCACGACCAATTATGATGTCCCGAGCATAGTTTTCTCCATTGGTGGGTATGCTGGCAACCTCTTCCATGACTTTGCCGATCTGCTTGTTCCACTCTTCTTGACAGCTCGTCAATTCAATGGCGAGGTCCAATTTGTTGTTACCGACCTGAAAAGCTGGTGGATCACCAAGTTTAATCCAGTGCTTCAAAAACTCTCCAAGTATCCGGTGATCAACTTCGACCTGGGCAATGATGTCCATTGCTTTAAGCAGGCGATCGTCGGTCTTCGTGCTCACAACGAGTTCCAAATTGACTCGGCAAGGGCTCCTAATGGCTACAGCATGGTTGACTTTGCAAAGTTTATGAAGAGTGCCTTCTCGGTGGGTAGAGAAACAGTACCCAACATCGAAGATCTATCTGCTCGAAAGCCACGACTTCTCATCATTTCGCGGAAACAATCAAGGACATTCACAAACATAAATGAAATTGTGGCGACGGCTGAGGAGATGGGATATGAGGTGGTGGTGGATGAGGCAGATGTGTCTTCGGGAATATCTCGGTTCGCACAAATTGTGAATTCTTGCGACGTGATGGTGGGGGTATACGGATCTGGTCTCACTAATTCGGTATTCCTTCCACAAAATGCAACATTGATTCAGGTGGTGCCATGGGGTGGATTGGAGTGGATGGCCAGTAACAATTACGGTGAGCCGGCCAAGCAAATGGGCCTCAACTATGTGCAATACAGTGTTGGCATTGAAGAGAGCTCTCTGCTGGAGCAGTACCCAAAAGACCACGCCGTATTCACCGACCCTGCATCGATCCACAATCGCGGGTTTCAGGAGATGCGATCCACCTTCTTGGAGAAGCAGAATGTGAAGCTCGACATTGACAAGTTCAGAGATGTCCTGTGGAAGACACTTGAGCAACTAATCCAGTAGCTGATCGGTTTATAAGCTCTAGAATTCATTGTTTTTGTAGGTCAGGGTATGATCGATCCTGGTCGAGGGACACATCTGAAACTGGACACTTGTTCTTGGTTGAATTGTATCTTTTCTATTCTTGTTTCATTCTACTTGGTTGATGGAGTTGTACCATGTATACATACATGACCTCAGATTATATTTAAGACATGGAAAACAAAGATCTATCTTTGGAGCTGTGTCATTCAAGAAGTTGACATGTGGCGTTGACTCCATAATGGTTTGATATTATTTATTTTTTTAGTTTACTCAAAAGGTCTGATCATGTATTTTGTATTCTCAACACCATGTAAGTAGTTTGCCTGTGCCTATCATGCAATTATGTCTTTTAAAGAAGCATGGCCGAAGCAGAGTTGGTGCAAGCTCTTGCAGTTGTGAGCTAGGCCATTTGTGGCCACGAGGCCTCTTGCGGTGAGGCCAAGCGTTGTGGGAGGGAGGAAGGTAAGAAACATTTGTTCAATAGGTAAATATAGAAAATGATTTAAATTTTTGTATAATCCTAAATACAAATCAAAACTTTCTTTTCAGAAGCATTTACTTCTGTACCAAGAGGAGACGAGCTGAATAATAGTCACATGATTTGACTCTTCTCTTTTAATTGCAAATGTACATTTTCAAACATTTACCTTAACGCCAAAATTGAAGAACTATTTTATTTCGATTTATTTTCTTGGTTTTGATCTATTTATTTTGTCCAAAATTAATATTTTTTTATTTCATAAATAAATATAGGATATAAAATATATAAATATTGTGCAATAAAGATATATAAGAACATATACATTTAGTCTTTTTTAATTTATTTAAACTTCATCATTTGAAAAAATATTACTAAAAATCTATAATTGAGAGTAACAATACGGGTATAAATTTAATTACTTTTGAAATATTTTTTCTTATAAAATATGAAAAATAATTAAATGTTATAATAGATGATTGATTTAATTTGATTGTTGATTGATATATTAATGTATTCTTCCATTTCTATACCACTCCACATACTCTATAAACAAGGGTGTTTGGTGGAACCTTCATTAAAAAAAGGGTGTTTGGTAGAACGATTAATTGAATAAGACAATTTTCTTTTCATCTACTATTAAATTATAACACATAATCAATATTTCAATTTAATGTTTATGCTATTGAAATAGCACAAATTTTAATTTTATATTAATGCTCCTGAAACGACACCTTATTTATATTTAATATTGATGCTTTCAAAGTAGTACAAATCCTAAATTTATATTGATACTTCTGAAAAAGCACAAGTTTTAATTGTATATTGATGCTCTGAAGTAGCACAACATGAATTTATGTTGATTTTTTGACAGATCTATACTTTAAAATATAAAGACGTAAGATTTATCAATATTCTTGAAAAATTTTGATTAAAGATATAAGATATATCAATATTCCTACATAATATTAAAATATATATTGATTTTGATCATATTATGACATGCTTATTTAGTATTTGTTTTATTTTAATTTTTGTTGCTATAATATTTTTGTGTGGACACAAATATTTGATTGCTTCATAACTATTACAACATATAGTGTTGGTGCCCCAAGCAGGTTTTGATATGATCAACCAAGATTATATTATGTCATATGTTTTCTAACCTTGTGTCTAAGTATGCAGGAGTTTAGGAATACAAGAAGTCGAGCAACAGACACAGCGGATGAGAAGGATGGCGCAGGAGAGAGCCGACTGGCTCGGAGCATCCGAGGGACACGGGGGAGTTGCAGAAGAGTACACCGACGGACGAGAAGGATGTGCGCGGTGTTCCGAGGGACAAGAAGCCGAGAGGAAGCTTGCTCGAGGAGAAGGACGGAAATGAGTTTGGGTGAGCCCTATTCCCCATGTCCGAGATCACCCAAGCTTCCGGAGTTAACCGGAAGAAATCGGAGTCAACCGGAAAAAGAAACAGAGCTGTCAGCTTCGGAGAAGGCGCCTCCAAGCACTTGGAAGGCGCCTCCGCGCTCGCGTTTGCATCCAAACGAAGGAAGGCGCCTTCGGTCACTGAAGGCGCCCTCCCGCTTTGTGGGAAGGCACTCTCAGGCACTGAAGGCGCCTTCAAAGTGACGGTCAGCACCCGTTTGTTGCAGATAATGTTTTATCTCAGCGGATAAAATCTTATAAAGCTGAAGGCGCCCTGGAGTGACCCCAAAGGCGCCCTCAGCCTTCGGGATAGATTTTTCAGAGGCTATATAAATGTCTCTTAAGCTAGGAATTATAGAACAACTGATTCACAACTTCTATACTACTTTCGTAGTTTATTTTGAGCTGTTCAAAGAGTGTAAGAGGCTTCTCCGCCCAACTAAGGAGTTTTTGTTAGTGAGCTTTCAACCACCTTGGATTAACAATTTTTTGGGTTATAACCAAGTAAAAAAGATCCTAGCCTCTTCTTTTCTTTTATGTTTTTTATTATAGTTGTTGTGTTTAAACTAACTTGAATTCCTGTAAAAGATAGTTCGAGATTTTTTAATTTAATTTGCAGGATAATCAACTTCTCCAGCTGGCCCTCAAGAGACCTACAAACATAATATGTTTTGATCATATTATGATATGATTGTTTTAGTATTTGTTTCCTTTTAATTTTTATTGCTATAATATTTTTGTGTGAACATAAATATTTGATTGCTTATAATATTCTAATTATTTTCTTAATTTACTTTTATACAGTGGTTGCTATGACAAATATCACAAAGCTTAAATTTGGATTACTTAACTAAAAAAATTCTTTGTC
>JBAMIE010191919.1:0-11937 GCA_037177295.1 Kaempferia parviflora | reverse complement strand
TTAACTACAATTTCCCCCTTTTTCTTAACAGGATATCTCTCAAATCCGTTAACTACAATTTTCCTCTTTTTCTTAACTGAATATCTCTCAAATTCGTTAACTAACTTTTTCTTTTCCTTTAATTAAATTAAATCTGAAGATTAATAAAATTATTTCCTTTTTACAAGAAAATAATATTTCTTTTATCATTCTTAGCCTAGCCCACCTATGGCCCAATAAGGACTAGCCCACTTAAGACTCATTAACCTATAGCGTAGAAATTTCGGGCATTACAAAGAAGATATCAAATCATCGATCAATATCAGGGGAGCAGGAGGAGGAGTTGTTTTCTTAACTCCCAAACAAGTATTGTTTGATGAAGTAGAAGAAGCCATCATCTGAAATTGAAGGGTTTATGGTTTAACAACTCATCTTTATAATGGTGTGATTTCATACATTCCCAAGATACCTATTAAAGGCAAGGAAGGAGTTAGTGAATTTAAGTCTTGGAGTTGAAATAACAATTTCAGAGTTATAGCTCATTAACTACAAAGGGAGGAGTTTTTTTTAAATATAATTAATCAGGATTATGTTGTTGCATCGACGATTGTAAATCAAGTTTACGCTATAGCAGCTATGACTCTGTAGCTGCTACAACAGACATCACGTTGAATAAGCTAAGGTCTCATAGCTGGTATACCATGATTTAACAAATATAGACTTAAACTTTGATTCAACAAATTTAAATCATGCGAACACTATATCATAGCACCATCAAATTCATATCACACAAATTTGTTAATACAAATTTACACTTTGACTTTTACAATAACCACACCATCAAAATTGCTACCACATCATCTTTATTCTTCTTAAAACATGTCTTTATTTGCTGCCAAAATACAAACACAAACCTGTCAATATGCAATAACACTAAAATTTAATAACAAATCAACCCTGCCTTCAACATTATGGTTTTGACCTTCTCAATATCACCAAGCCTCATTTTTTAAATTTCATGAAACTGTGGCAGCTGTGAAGGGCCAAGGCTAGGGCTAGGCCCTTCTTTACCGTCATCGTGAACAATCTCCTTGCTTTTCTCTTCCCTCTTGGTTATTTGATTTTTATAAGGTCTCTTTCTCTTACTAACTGAAGGAAAATTAAGAGTTGGAAGTGGCCCAATACTCTTTCTAGCACACATCTTCCTTCTTGTGAATGTTGACGGATTTGGATCTATGGCCTCTGTATATGAGGTAGGTTATGGTCCAGCCTCTTCTGATACCGTGCTTTAGAGCTCTGTAATTTTTTTTCCTTATTCAGCTATGTTTCTGTCCTTTTCACCATGTTAATTCCGACATTACTAGAATTCCTATCCAGTATTACATATATTTCAATTATTTTTTTATCCTTATGTTCAATCCTCTTGTTTAACTGTGCAACCAAAGTTTGCATATCAGCAAGTTGCTCAACTTTTACTTTGCAACATTGACATTCTACTTGTTTCTGTAGGTTGTGCCTTAACTTCCTCTGCTATATTCTCCTGAATATCCTCTGATTACTCAGGAAAAGCTCCAATAATGGAAAAGTTATGTGCATTTTGATCATCAATTTACTCTTCTACATCTGCTAGGCTATTATTTGATTGCAAATGTTCCTCTGTATCTGATGAAATCAAATTTGATATTATTTTTAATGGAGGGAGATGGGAAATCATCATCTTTATTGTAGATAAATGTAAAAATATTCTATTCTATCGCCATATTCTAGGACGTGAAAATTTCTTATGTGACTCTATGATTTTAACATGTTCATACATCCAAACCTACAATACAATAAGTATGGTTATAAATATTGAATCAACAAATTTAGAGTGTAATCGAACTTACATCAAGTAAATGTGCAAATCCTTTTAGCATAGGAGTTTGATTTATCTGAAGCCCCAGTGGCTTGGGCTTTTGGGAGAGCATGCCACGTACCTCCATTTGTAGGGCCATGCAATTATATATGTACCGCCTTACACTAATTATATTTACCTATATTTTCAAAGTCATCTACACAATCAATGAGTGATTTTACGGGTAGTCTAGATATACTGTTAGTAGTAGTAAATAAAATGTAAATAAAAAATATAAAATAACAAGTTCACAAAACAAGGTATCTGATTCAGGAGATAGTTCTAGTTGTTTCCTAATGTTGATCAGCTTGTTCTCTACTTCATTCTTTGAACACTCCCGATCCTTGAAATGTTAAAGGTATAGTGGGGTGGAGGCTACATTTAGCTACAAATTTACTTTATCACTTTTATCTAGAAGGCCTAGAATCAGTGTAACATCTTTTCTTGTGAATATAATTTATCATCATAGTCCCAATTGTCAATATATTTTGATTAGTCCTCTAATATTTAGAATAAGTGGTTTGTCTAAGGCTCAGCTAAATGAGTTTTTACTTAGCAACTCCAACTGTTATTTATTTGGTTCTAGTCTATTTATGAATGACTTAAATTGGGGGACGTTGTTTTTCCATTGCATTTTTTTACGGTATGAACGAGAGGTAGACGTTCTATGGCATGTTGTTGTACTATACAACATTTAATTCTGTCTGGTGATACATTACAACGTTAGTTTTGAACACTACAATGATAATCTAGCTAGTTGTGATCGTAACGTATGAGTTGTAACTATGTGTTATCATCTAGTGTCGACTAACTGCTACAACGTTACAATCTTGACCCTATACCCCTATTTCCTGAACGTATATTTTAACAGCGAAAATCTATAATCAGTCCACATCATTATAACAGTAAGGAGAAGAATCAAAATCCTAAAAATTCTAATCCCTACACTAGAGGAGTAAAATAAAAACACAAAAGGGTCGTGAAATACTTACGATGGAGGATGAGAAAACCAGACGTCGCGGTGAGAGGTTGATGGACAAAGACGTCGTCTACTTGCAATGAAATATTTCGATGTGAGAGGTTAATGGATTATCACCTAGGCAGGAAACATGAGGGTAACAGGTAATTTAACAATTAAAATTCCTTTTCATCTTATGCCAGCTAAATCTATCTTTGTAGCTGCAACCTAGTTGTCTAAGTAGCTGCAACCGTGTTTTGTAGTTACTTGATTGGTTAGCTACTATAACGTTGTGGCAGCTACTTAGGCAGCTGGTTACGACAACGTTGTAGCAGTTAGCTGTTCAAGTAGTTGCTACAATGTTGTGGCAGTTAGTTGCCTAAGTAGTTGTGACAATGTTGTGGCAGTTAGTTGTCGAAATAGCTGCGACAATGTTGTGGCAGCTAAGTGTTGAAGTAGCTGCGACAACATTGTGGTAGATAGTTGTTGAAGTAGCTGCGACAACGTTGTGGTTGTTAACTGTTGAAGTAGCTACGATAACATTGTCACAGCTATTTGCAAAGCTAGCTGCGACAACGTTGTGGCAGCTACTTGGACAGCTGATTGTCACACCGTTGTAGCAATTACTTGTGGAGTTTGTTGCGACAATGTTGTTGCAGTTAGCTATGGAGTTAGCTACCACACCATTGGGGGCAGCTACTTGGACGGCTAGCTGCAATTGTGTAGAAGTTAACTGTTGTGGAAGCTGCTGCATGTTATGACAGCTAGGTGTGCCAGTTGCATCTTCTACTCCCTAGCAGGAAGTAGCAAGCTAGTCCAAGTTGCAGCTAAACGTGTAGCAAGGGAGACCTTGACCTCTTGGCCACCTCGGCCCGGTTGTTGCCTAAGTCCCTAAATTTCACAAGGTAACATGGGAGTGGACTAATATTGAACAGTGAAGTGGAGTATAAAGGTTTACGATCGTGAATGAGGAGAGCGACGATAGTTGATGATTCTAACTGCGAGAGAAGGAACGAAAGCTGTAGCGGCTCATGAAGGAGGGGCAACTTCGATAAGTACTATGCGGCGTAAGCGGGCAACGGGTGATTTATGCGGTGGAAGACAGTAGCGAAGGAAGGAGCGAGTGCGACAGAAGACGGGGGCGAAGGAACGAGAGGGAGAGCAAGAGGGGGGAAATTGCACACCCACGGTGGGCGACTCTTTGCATGAAAGACACCTCTCATTGAATGGAAGACGCCTCCAATACAAAGCCACCTATGATGATCACCCATCGTGGGTATGCAGGCTAACCCTGCTATATACACACATTAATACTCATTAAGATTTAAAATTTACAATTTCTCTCCATCATATTTCTCAAATTCAATACCAGAATTAAAGTTTTTATGTTATTAATTAATTTTTTATCCAAATTATACCTTCTATGTTTAACTTTACAATTTAAATTTTATTTTTAATTTTACCATCAAATTTTTTATTTTATTTTTATAATTTAAGTATCTAATTTTTACTGTCGAATTAATTTTGAAGATGACTGATTTAAGCTCATAAAAATTTGTAAATTAAAAAGTATAGATAAATTTTAACAGACGATCCAGTATTATATGTAATTTAAAATTTTTAAATATAATATATCCTAGATGAAATTGCCTCGTTATTCAGAGTCCATTTAAATACATATCATCCCACTGTAGCTTCAGGATATCAACAAATTTTA
Source organism: Kaempferia parviflora (assembly GCA_037177295.1). Lineage (NCBI taxonomy): Eukaryota > Viridiplantae > Streptophyta > Magnoliopsida > Zingiberales > Zingiberaceae > Kaempferia > Kaempferia parviflora. The sequence goes on along the minus strand of JBAMIE010191919.1, from coordinate 7,389 downwards.
TAAATTAATGTTCGTTCGGGGCGGTGCGATGGTTAAAATATGGGAGCTTACCTCAAGAGGTTTAGAGGTCGAATCTCGACGCGTCTGAACATATATCTCCCCCATGTGTTCACCATTTGCACTTATGGCTAGTAATTATCCATGATTTATCTCATCCGTGTTGATCCCGAGACTAGTTGACAGGGGAAGAACTCTAGAGACGAACGTATTCATTCTTTACCATGTGATATCAATAAGTTTCTACTAGAAGAGGAAGTGAGGTAACGTGTGATAAGATAAAAAGCAATTTTTTATACATGTTATAATAATTCCACAAGAGTTTCATAGAAAGTAATATTATATTAATTCAATTTATAAACTCAATTAAATTGAACTAGACCAGTACTTTCAGTATAATTTTATATGACGATCTGGTTTAGTTTAAACTGATTGAACATTCCTATTACATAAATAATAGTCAACGGGATTTAATCTAGAGCAAGCATAAGTATAAAAGGAAATGAAGTTATTTGAATTAATCAAAGTCAACTTTTTATTTGGTGCAAGTGTATTTATAAAAAGCTATACGATCTGTTTATTAACCAAAGTCAACTTTTTCATGGGAAAGCAACCACTTAAATTGAAATGTTATTACTTATTTAAGAAGATGTTATGTTTCATTATTGTTTAATATCTATATATATTCTAATGAAAATATTTAAATTGCTGAGCAAATTAATAAATGGTTTAATTAAATAATATTAAATATTTAAGGAAACATATTAATGTCCCACCATCCATAAATTTTGACTATATATATATTGTCTTACTATTAATTTGAACAAATCTTTGCAGTAGAAATATTATTTGAGTCGCCTTCAAGTATTATTTTACTTTCTTTTTTCGTTTCAAAATAATTGTTTTTATCATTTACATGGCTAAGCATGATAAATATTGTTGGCAATAACTTAATCTGATGGAAGCAATTCATGCCTATATATTGGCCATTTATGAGAGCAAATTAAATGTGCACTCTCAAGAAGGCTTATAAGTTCTTCTCCCTTTTCTACCTTAATTTTTTTTGTTGATAATTCATCATTAATCTGTTGCTTTTATAAATTTTGTTGATTATTGATGCTTTGATCCTGTACAAGATGGGAATGTGCAGTTCACCAGGTATTTATATTCAGATACTTTTGATTAAATTAATATAGTTAATTTCATTTGCATATGATCCATTAAAATTCTGAATTAATCATGACAATCGAATTAAAATGAAGTTGACTCGATATAGCTTTTTATTTGATTATTAAACTGCACGTATATCTATTAAAAATTCATTATTGATATAAAAAAATTGAAAGTATTGAAAAATCAATAAACTAAATATTATGGTAATAGTAAACATTTCAATATCTCCAAGTGTCTCCTTATTGATTTTACTATTTTTATTTCAATATTAAATATATATATATATATATATATATTTATTTATTTATTTAAAAAGTTACTAATTATTCTAAACAGAAAAAATATATTATTTTGTATATGAAATTAATTTGTATACAATTCAAATAAAAAAGATTAAATCAGAATAAAATTTAATTCAATTTGATTTTAAAATGGGTTTGAATTGACTAAATCATTATACAATTTTTATTTTCCATTGGTTTCACTAATTGTATGTTCCATAAAGTTAAAAAGCCAAATTTATTTTGGTTAATAAAATATCAAATTATTATAAATTTAACAAATTCATCTGTTTTAATTCAATTATATTCTAGCAATTAATTTGACAACAAACAAGCTTTGCAATTTTAATTCATATAGACATATACTTTTTTTTATATTGTTTTTTTTTGTTTGTTTGTTTGTTATAGGTAATACAAAATAAAGATGCGTGGTGCAGCCAACTTAGATGAGGAATTGGTAGAAAAATTAGAGTATAGACGATCGGTCATTAAAAGACATGAAAATGTAAGAGTAAGTGGGCAACAACCAACAATGTTTGAAGTTTCAAAAACTTTACGAGATGTTCAGCCTAAGGCCTACGAGCCAAAGATTGTGTCACTCGGACCGTACCACTATCACAAGCCTCACCTTCGAGCCATGAATCAACAACACAAGTGGTCGTTGCTCAATAAGTTGCTAGATCAAGATGAGTCCAAGGATCTCAAGTATTATCTCAATGTAATCAAGGACAACGAGACCAGAGCTCGCAATGCTTACCCAACACAATCATCGACGATGATCAGCATGTGTGAAAACGATCAGTTTGTCACGATGATGCTGTTGGACTGTGTGTTTGTCATCGAGATCTTGTGGCTGTGGAAGAAGAGTCCGGAAGGAATACAAAACCTGGTCTTTATGAATGGGCAACGATCATGGTTAGTAGTGGCACGAGACATGTTGTTGTTGGAGAATCAACTGCCCTTCTTTTTGATCGAGACTCTGTTCGACTCTGCATTTACTGATCCACAAGTGCGAGGCAAACTAAAGAGCTGGTTGGGTAAATTCTTCAGTGGCTTTTTGGATTGCAAGATATCACAAGTACCTAACGGTTATGATATCCACCATATTCTCCATCTTTTTTATTTAGGGGTGGTGCCATCAAACATAGATAATAGTATTAGTGTTGTTTCTGATCCTCGCCATCAGTCGACTGCTAGGCTGGGATGGATTCCTAGTGCGACTCAACTGGGGGAGACAAGAATCAAATTCATGAATAAGAGTCCGACAGATGCTCAGTTATTGGGCATCAGTTTCGAGAAAGGAGTGCTAAAGATCCCCCAATTTGAGGTCGACGATGACACCAACATCCTCTTCAGGAATCTCATCGCGTTGGAACAGTGCCATATTAGGAACTTCGCCGTTGTAGGCGCCCCTTTCACGGCCTATGTTTTCTTCATGTCTTGCGTCATTCACACGGCCGCAGACGTTGAAATACTCCAGCGAAACGGCATCATCATCAGCGGGCTCGGCAGCAACAAACAGGTCGCTCGTCTCTTCAACAGTCTTTGCAAGGAGGTGGTGGTCGACACCGACGACTGCTACCTTTCGCAAGTCGTCAGGGAGGTGAATGCGCACAGTAACAGCAAATGGAGGAGCTGGTGGGCGGAGTTAATTTATAAATACTTCCGTACTCCTTTGTTGTTTTTCTCATTCGTTGCAGCCTTTTTGTTCTTCGTCATGGCGGTTCTGCAACTTACTTTTACTATTGAAAATTACAAATTACAAATTAAAAATTACAGATTACAAATTAATAAGACTCATCACCTGTAAGTCAACTTGTAATTTGTTTGTTGTTCCTGAAATAGTTCGTTTCCCCAACAGAGATGGAGTGTTCTCTGTAAGTGACCAACACAAACTCGCGCAACAATTATGATCAATGCTCCGGAGCTTTATTAATAATAAAGTTTGGTTATTTGTTTTTAATCAAGTTATATATATCTGCCCGACGCTTTATGCGCGACATCCGACGTGGGTGATCTGACCCAGTAAAAATCTAATTTTTTAATATCTCTCACCTACATGCAACAACTTTTCTATTTTTCCTCTCTCATCTGCATGCAACAACTACATGTAAAAAAAAAAAAATCTTTATTCACTCTCCTATTAGTTTATTCAGTAACTACCACAAGTTGTGATAATTGTGGCAGCTACTAACTGCCACAGTTGTAGAGCTAGTAACTGCCACAACTACACAGCTAGTAACTACAACAAGCTGTTGCAACTACTAGTTGCAACAACTGCAACAGCTTGTTGCAGCTACTAGCTGCACTAACTGCAACAGCTTGTTGTAGTTAGTAGTTGCACTAGCTGCAACAAGTTGTTGCAGGTACCTCAAGTAGCTGCAACAATTTGTTGCAACTACTTCAGGAAAGAGAAGAAAGAATTTTACTGCAACTGCATGTAATCATAGAAGAGAGAAGAAAGTATTTTTTTTTAAGAGAAAAAGTTGTTGCATACAGAATAAGAGAGTGAGAGATATTAAAAAATTATAGTTTTACTACGTCAAATCATCCACGTTGGATGTCGCTCACAAGTCGTGCATGAAGCGTGAGGCAGGATATCAAATCTTTCTCTATATATAATTAAGCTCTTATAGCGTTTGATATTAATGTGTGGTTGTTATAATATTCAAATAATGTTATAATCAATGTTATAACATCTATACACATGTCAATGTTTAATTCTTAGAACAGTATTAACAAATAAAATTGAAAATATATTTATTTATTTAATATAAAATAAAAATACAGATGAATGAATGGACAATAAATGTTAATATTAAAATGAATATAAGTATGAAATATTAATATAATATGTACCTGATATGTGAATACTCTCATGAGCAAACCAATACAAATACTCTTATGAGCAAATTTTAAATTGCTTTTCCTGTTAACATCTTAGAAATATTCTTTTCTTACTACAAGTATCACTACTCACTACTTGCACGACTTCATATTTTTGACCCAATTAATGCTCCAGAGGACCCTTTTTTTAGCTCATCAAGAGGCGTGCTATATTCATCCCAAATTCAATGTTACCTGATTCACTATAAAAGACATGTTGCGTGTATGTGCTCAGACTCCATTGTCATTGGACTTGGCCCATATGGCGTTAGGTCACTCAAGAGTGCCTAATCTCTCGAGTACCACCTCCAATCTTTGAGTGCTGAGTCTCCAACCACCACCTCCAAAGTGCAACCTCCCGATCACCACCTCTAGCCTGTAAAGTGACCGTGTTAGTCTTACCGCATTTGAAACAATGCCATAAACACCTCTAGCCTCTAGGCGTTGGCCTCCAGAGTAGTTATCACCATCTCCAGAGTGATCAAGAATTAGAGCACTCTTTTTTTTTTATCACCCATAAACTCCGTCCAGGTATGTATTTGCCACAAGAATTAGAGCACTCTTGTTTGGTTCCTGGCTTCCTCCATGCATTGATACCCACTGCACAGGTCAGTAACCATCTGTGATTTACCTCCCTTTACGTAACCTAAAGATGAACTATAAAAGAAGATTAAAATGAGCATTATCACTTGTTGCTACTCCAAATATTAGAGCAATCAAATTGTTTGGTGCCAGAAGCAACACTGAACGGATTACCCTTCCTTGCGGAAGTTGTGAATTCCATATTTGCAATGTATATTCCTAGCGAAAGACCCATTGATCTATGAGCAGTGTTTATGGTAACCCACACAGATGTCAACAAGGCCCAACAAGTCAAAAGACCCATTGATCCATGAGCGGTGTTTATGATAACTCAAAATTAAGATCGATTCTCATATGATATATATATCATCTAGTGATGTTGATTCCCGTCTTCATAACAAGTTTTCATAACAGTACTTTACTTAAACAAAATCTTTACAATAGCTTCGATTATGCCCAATATAATCTTATTATACACAACACCCCTAACTTAAAGTCTAACACATGATCATCCGATAAGGTAATCACATTCTCAATGCTTATGGGTTATGTTTGTGATTTCCCAATTAAAACCCTTAGTTTGATCTAATTACAGGGGTAATATATCATTCATTTGGATCATTCCCAATGAGTACTATGTTATTTACATAAAGAAATAAGATAACTACAGTTTGACCTTTGATAAGTTTGTAAACACATCTATCATTGGCACATTGCTTGAACCCCTAGGTTTTGATCGTATCGGTGAAACTAATGTTCCAAGATTTAAATGTTTGTTTAGTCCGTAAATAGGCTTATTAAGCTTGCAAACCTTTTGCTCTTGATCTTTTGCTATAAACCTTCATTGAACGTAACCATATAGATATATTCATCGAGATATATAGTCATTCAGAAAAGCTATTTTGAGTCAATTTGTCAAATCTTATAATCATAATGAGCAGTTATGGACAAGAGGATTTGAATAGACTTAGCATGACAACAAGAGAGAAGGCTTCATAATAATCAATTCCTTCTCTATGGGTCTTGTTGATATTATTCATACGAAACAAAAAAGGAAAACTTACAGACCGAGAAGAACTAGTTGTTGTTTCTTAGATGATCACCATGAGGGACCGCTGCGATCAAGAACTTGCTTTCGGTGAGAAGATCACACGAGAAACTTACTCGATGTCTCCACAAACCAAATCCCTTTATGCTTGATGTTCTCTCTTGCTCACATCTTTGATGAACTGATCATTTCTCACCGATTGGCTTGGACGCCTTTTATAACAAAGGCAAGCAATAGTAACGTTGCTCATTAAAGAGGAAGAGGAAGGGGAAGGGGAGCCCTTCTTCTATGCAGTGAAGGGGCACCCTTTCACTTTCTAAATTTCAATATCTTTCACTCATTCAAGTGTATTTATAAAGATCATTTAGTCACAAAGACCATAGAAGAACATTCAATTCATACTTAAGGGAAAATAATTCATGCGGCAGCAAGCACACTGAGTAATTACTGCTAAGAAAGTTGTTATACTTAACTTAGCTGCTTTATCCAACTAATCAGAAACATAATAACTTGCTTTTATTCTAGATCAAATTATTTACATCAATACGAACGTCTCTAATTTCTCATAATGACTATTATGTCGAAAGCATGTTCAACATCTCCAATTAATATAATTATTCACAATGTATATTTTTATGTACTCAACAAAAAAAAAATTGGTCGACCAGTGAATAAATACCAAAGATATAAATTTATCTTAATCTTCCTTTTTTAGCTAGAATCTATTTATTCTAATCAGTCACTTTTCTAGTTATGCTTCATAGACCGAATCATCCATAGCCAATAAGATATATGCTAAAGTATAACACTGATTAGGACTTTAAATAGACAGTTAAATAGTCACTTAGGGTAAGATTGAGATTAACTTACAATCTCAAAGGTCTCACATAGTAGAGAAGTAGATTTCCATTCTTCTACTGTCCTTATTGTCATTATAGCACATGTGGTGTAAATCACATGCTACAATGTTTCTTTCTTTACCAAAAAGAATACATATTTTTCTCAAAATTTAACATTATACAGATTTTGATCTAGACATACCAAATGTCTAATCCTGAATTTAACCTATGAATTTCAAACTGGCTTTAAGCAAATTTTGTAAATTATGGGTTCATTTACCCGAATCATTATTAATACATAAATGATCTCATCTTGACACAATTATCAAAGTGACTCCAAGTTATGGGTATGTCTTTATTCACAGCTACATAAGTTATCTCATAAGTAATGGTCTTACCTCTATTTATACTTAACAAATAGAGATGATTGTCCATGCGAATAGATCAATCTCAATCTGCCAACATGCTCACTGAGACTTTCACCAAAATTTAACAACATATACACTGAATTATAGCATTTTACAATGTGTTACATTTGACGAAGTCCCAAAGACTTCACATATCCTTGAAATGACTATTTAGT
>JBAMIE010191909.1:0-11938 GCA_037177295.1 Kaempferia parviflora | reverse complement strand
GGCAATGTGTCAGAAGCGCAGGCGGCGCACTGTACGGAGGGTACAAACGAAGCTTCCAGCCCTGACAGCCGTACAGGAACGCAACACCTCTCCTAACAACCACACACCAACAGGCACGCTCTGCTAAGGTAAGATGTCAGTGTCAGAGACGGTTTGTCTTTGACGGGCATCACATTGATATACGTGTCAAGGGACAAACCTCCACTATATATAAGGGTCTTTGGTCTTCAACGTAGGTACTCACACATAAACTTTTACTTCATCTGCTACCTTCATTCTCTCGGGATCCACCACTGACTTGAGCATCGGAGTACCAGAGCCGGGGACCCCTTCCCTGACCCGGTCTCTAACGTTTGTGGAATCTGCACGAATGCGTGCAGGTACGGGAAGACGAAACACCACGTGTCCGGACAGTTACAACACGGTCCACTTGTGACCTCAGCGTCATCCTTACCAGTGTCATCCGTCCGGTTTCAGACAGATCATATATCTTTCACTTTTCAATATTAGATATATGCTCTGAAAAAATGGGACTCTCTCTTTCTTCACTTTATCCTTTATAGTCTATTATGGAAGCACTTAGGCATCAGAGAGATTTTATCGAAGCTACCCGGTGAATTCTTTGACACGTATTATTCCTTATAGAGTCGACCACATCACGAAAAGAAAGCTTTGACATCATCACTCCATGGTGTGGTGGTAGATTTCAACTACATCAACGATTCAGACATATGCATATTGAACGAGTGATAGCCAATCCAACACAATTGGAAGATATGACACACATCCAGGGACAGAGCCAAGAATTTCATATCAAGGGGGCGAAAGGTATATGTTTACATTAGTGGAGGCGACCGTGTCATTGCTTCCCATTCGCCTCTCTTTCACCCCCTATTCCCCTATTCCTATACTCCATAACACACACACACACACACACACACCAAAATCCTATCTCACTTGTAAAGAGGAGGAAGAAGATGCATGTTCCCTTTACACCTTGAGAACCTTGAAAACTCCTTTTCAGTCCTTTAATGAACACATCAAAGCCGCGGGACAGTCGATCGGCCAACAACAGTCCAGAAAGGATAAGCTATTAAATAAGAACCTTTGTGGCTGTGGTCCTACAGATTCTGGGGTGTGCCCTTCTTTGCCCACAAAGATATGCCAGACAACCGATATCTTGAAGCACTACAACTTGTAGCATAAACACAAGCATATGCTAGATTAAGCATGCAATTCATATGATATGTGTGATGCTAGATTGCTATTGTATCTTTCTGTATTATGCCCATTATTATTTCGATATCGTATTGATCGACCTACAGAGACAAGCGTCGTTGTCACTAGCTGTACAAACAAGGGACCAAAACATACCATGAGCACACATTGATGCCAATGGTGCAAGTAGAGGATATCAAGGTTTGGTAATGAGATGTGATGTTTATATAAACAGATTGGAAAAGGAGTTCTGCCAGCCATTCTCCTTTATCTCCCCGTTCGCTTGAAGAATTGGGCAACCTTAGCTTTTGTTTTGTTAGCGCGAGAGATTGAAGCTGCCAGCTTGATCTAGTCGAGGATCGACTTGCTGCTCTTGTTGGGTCTACTCCATGGAGTTGATCAGGTATCAACCAGAAATCAAGAATGAGTGTTTCAAAGAAATGATTTTCTCTACTAGATCATCTGGCAGCTTCAATCACTCGCTCGCTAACAATTGGATGATGTTTGATTTCTTTTCCTCGACAGGATTCTCTCACAGAACTAGCTAAACAAAGGTAGGAGAGTTCGACTTTCCTTTGACACCTATCACATGTTTTCCTCGACAGGATTCTCTCTTGTTCATTTAATTTTTAAGCTATGCTTCATAACCGCTCGGTACTGCAGTTGCTAGGTTGTAAACTATCTGAAACAAAGTGACTTCCTATGAGAAATTGAAGGTTTCAAGTTGTTATATCGGTGCGTAACTACTTTTGTTCATATCTAATTTACGCGGCTATCGGTAATTTTTCTGAACTATTTCCAGACAACCACAAAGCTTTTCTAGTGTGGAGATGGTGGACAACAAAGAGGCAATACTGTTTCATATCCATGATTAGAGGCAAAAGATACATACAGAAGTTCGGTATTGTGCAACAAACAAGCAGAACTACCACAAAACTTGTTCATGTAATTTACGGCGTCAGCTAATGAGGAACACACATCTATAGTCGAAAGTCATACCGGAAACAAACAAGTCACTAATTAACCAAAGTAGCTGAGTTTATTTGTCCTCTGAATATGCTTAGCGGCGCATTAAACTATCCAGCTAATGATGGTACAACAGTCTATATATAAAGCAATAATTCATCTAATTGATCAAGTGTATTTAACATTTTTTTTAAACAATTGGACAAAATCATCAGAATAAAATAACAACAAACATTCTTGATTGACCTTGAGAAACACTCATTCTGAAACATACAAAAACAAATTTATGCAAGTGTAAGTCAAGGAAAACCTATTCATGAAATTGTCTTTTACATATTTAGAGCCATATACTTTAAAGAAGCTATCGAGAAATCATGTGAAATGTCTGACCAGATGGTTAACTGACCTTTTGAACGTGTAGAACCGCCTAACGAAGATGATGGCCAAGTGAAGCTTTTCTGTAGTTGAAAGATAATTCAGTCCTCCCTTTAAAAGGCTGTTAATAATTTTCATCTCAAATTGTAGAATTCATCCGTGTGTTTTACAGATATCATTGAAAGTTATACCTGAACGAGTAAGTCACACAATGAATGTCTTTGTAAATCTAATCTCCATGCTATCATAACATTGTCCCTAGGTTTCATGATCCCCAAAATGCAATGAAATACAAATATCATCCTTGGACGAGTTTATTAATGCAGATAGATTCTTCCTCTCAAAATTGTCATCCTCCACAAGGATTGCTGGAGACGTACTAATTAAATTTGGAACAAACTGTTGCTCTTCAATGTTGTTCACAACCTCAACTCTGTCAACCTGAAACTCAGCATCCTTATGAAATGCATTCACTCCTGAATCAGTAGCACCCTCAGAACGGGAATGTTGAATGCCAATGCATAAAGGTGTGTATATTTCATCATCCTTTTTATCTTCCGAGTTCCTTATCATTCTAGATGATTCACCAACTGTGCAATTGATAGAAGCTGCCAAAGCAAATCTTTGCTCCTGTAGGGCATCTGTAGTAACAAAGTGAAAGAAAGATACAAAGGGAAGATAAAGGAGAAATATTGCATTGAAGATTTATTTAATTTTACAGCGTCAAAAGTGAAGAATCAAACCTTCAAGTCCTCGTCTTGTTGTTATGAGATCAAGTTCCAAAAGATCAAGAAGACGACCCAGATCAACTCCACTTGTCCAATTCTCGGGAGAATGGCCACTATTAAGCTTCAATCTTCCCCTGTTAGCAGTCCCACCCCAGATGATACCTATAGGCTTAGGTTTCTCAGAATCTTCTCTTGTTAGAACGATAAGGCTCCCACTATCACCTTCAAGATCAAAACTTTGCAGGTTCTCACCCACAACAAGGAAGTCTGTGAAAAAGCATATTCCTTTCTCGTCATTGTATTCGAGAGCATAAGCCATCACTGTTCCATTAGTCAAACCAGAGCTTCTCCCAACTTTCATCACTTTTCTCCCGACTAAGCTGTCAATTGGCAACTGGAGATCAATAAATTTAACATCACCAATCTCACCTAGTCCTTTCACTGAGGTGGTAACGCTGGAGACATCAAATCCATCGGCAAAGGGTATAAATGCACCATCAGCTCGGACAAAAGTTTCTGCAGGTACACCAGAATGAAAAGGGTACATTTGATCAGCAAAGACAAACAGGTGTACAAAATAATCAAATTGAATAATATCTTGAAATATGTTTGGGAGTGCGAGTGATAAAACTCGACAAATATAAATGGCTTCAAAAAATCATTTCTCCTTTACATGATCTCACATTCATTCTAGAATATTTTATCAAAAGCATTGAACCTCACAATGTCATCCCATTCAAACGAATAAGCAAAACAAGGATTTCTAAGTCTAAGATACAAGATAATGTTAAACAAGCTAAATTAATGTAATGCTAGATCTTGAGCTACCTGGATTTGTTCCTGCATAAATCCCATACCAAACATCATCTGTTATGAAAGATGTGGCCCTCTCAACTGCACCAAGATAGACTCCAGGTCCAAGGTTGGGTGGTAATGGATGGAACATCTTTTGATTAGGATAATCCAGATCAACTGCGACGTGACGGTTTGTTAGAAACCCAACCTGTTTGTTTCCTGTTCGGCTTTTCACAACAGCCCCTAAGGTCCCATATGTCTCTTGGCTTGCAACCTAATATTAACATAAAAGGACATGGATAAAATCATAGTTTGCACTAGATCAACGAGAAAGAGAAGCAAAAAAACTCATGAAGTAACCTAAAGTTGTGCTTAACTCAAAAAACTATATTTCTGCATTTAAGACAAGTTGAGAACAAAATAACACTCAAACTTTAATTCGTTGCCATTAGATGGACTAACGTAGCTGAACTTGGACTAACACAACAGCTCACTTCCTTAAGATTCTTTAAATTGTCTAAAAGGTTCTAACAGGCAAGAGGCTAAAAAGGATTAATTCGACCCTGCCTGTAAGGGCAGTGCCCTCACCCCTCACAATGGGTTGGTGGACCCAGACCTCCCAAGTGGATCCCACCCATCCCCTGTGAGGAGTGGGGGCACTACCCTTAAGGGCAGGATTGAATCAACCTTCGCTAAAAAGGGTATAATACATGAAGCATTGAGTATTGGGTATAAACACAATCGCACACTCCAAATTACTCAAAAAAATCCAGATTAGGAAAGCTGATGCAATGTAGTATAGAAGAAACAGTAATCAACTGACTTGAATGTCTCAAAGCACCATTAAACAACAAAGACTGTTAGCCAAGCAATAACTCTTAGAAAATAGAAGTCAAAAGTCCATGTTATGTGACATTGCTTTTTCATTCATCAAGCAATGAACTTCACAAAATCTAGTAATTTATTTAGCAATTGCGCAATAAGCTATTTCATACATGTAGAAACATTAGAAGCATTTGGTTTTAAATAAAATAAAATTTTGTTAATCTACTTAGCACCTGAGAGCCTGAACCAATACATTGATCACTTCCTCGCAGCTCATCTACAAGCTCATTGTACAATTGCTCCTTGGGAGTTAGTGTTGGTGTGCCATAATAAGAGAATTCCACTACATCCACATCACACCATATGCCCCCTGGACCCTGAAAAATTTTAAATCTCTATTGAGCATACAAGGCATGGTAACATCAAAATTAACTGCAGCATGGAATCCTCATTCTCATAACACTAACCCAACTGTAAATGAAACTACTATTTACCTCAAGGGTAGATGGCAGGCACTGGTTGAGACTGAGCCATTTCTTGTGCACTTTGTGAGCAACAAAAACGAGAATTGCTGGGATGTCAGTCAATATCCCCTCTCTGATTCTATATCCTATTGCAGTACCAAGACTGAAACGACGAAGAATCTTACTATGGAATGCTCTTATAGTCATCAGATCAAGTAGTGTTGTGGCTTGTTGGCCAGCTGGCAATTTGCCAACATGTGCTGGTAGTATTCCTTTCTGGAGGTTAGCAAAGTAATTAGCTCGATCTTCTGCGGCAGCATGCATTAGGGTAGAAATAGGCCATGAAAAGTATGCAACACTAATTTCAGAGTGCTGACCACCTGATGCAATCAAATGGAGGGATGTAAGAGAAGGAAGCTGACTGCAAAAATTTCTCTCCATGCCCAAGCCAAACTCCTCCAATTGCATAGAGTGTCTGAAATCTTCATCACACAAAATGCTTCACTTGGAGAGTTGTTTGATAGGCCCACATCAAAATGGTTTTTGATCTATCAAACATCGGTAGGATAAAAATCACAGAATGCAAAATCTGATAACCAGGAAAGAAGGCTCCATGATTTGGACCTCTAAACAATGATCAAACAGATCAATGTAAACCATGCATTGAGAATATTGTCATTGCAAAACCCTGATAATGCCAAAGTCCAGGTTAGTAGAGGTAAAAGCATTCAAGCTGCATGGAAACAATAAGCCCAGACTATGATCCCAGTGATATTACTCATCTCTATAGCTGGCATATTACACAACTTATTAAAAAAAAGACAAATCAAAACAAAAATCCACAAATAAAAGAAATAGTATGATGTTGCACAAAAGACGGACAATGAATAAAGTTTCAAGCAAAGAAAACAAACTGGAATTCTTTTTATTAGCTGAAAAATGTTGAATTATAGGACTTTGGACCACTTGTATAGACTTACTGAAAAGCAATCCTGCAAATAACCATTCTAAATAAGGGAGGTATGCTAGAATATAATTAAGATTAAAATTATTACTGGTTATTATAAAAAAGGAAAATACCAATTGACTGAAACTCACCAACCTAGCATGTTTGGTACTTAAGCTTCTTCTAGGGCTGAATTGCAATGCCTTATTTGTTGGTGAAAATTGGTTTTGATGTTAGACAAAGTGCCTTGTCACAAGTGTACGCATGTTTGACATGGCACGGTGAAATCCCGACAAGTCAAGGGTGATTGTATGTTAGGCAACAGGAAGTCCAACAGATCAAAGATAATCACATGCCTAGCAAGTCAAGGCTAACTAAAATCTTGACAAGGTAAAGAAAATTCCAAACAAAGTCCTGGAGAGGTCTGGAGAAGGCTATTCTCTTATTTCTTGGCGGATTTCATTTATGCAACAATGAATGTGAATGTAGGTGTAGAATTGGATAATCGAGGGATAAAATAGGCTTGGACAAAAGCCTTAGAATTTGCTTAGTGAACACTTCAATCGACTGAAGATGGCCTAGACCTTCAGTTTACCAATGTAGTTATTGATTGGTCAATCGACTAATCAAATGAATCAATTGAGCAATCGGCCCAGACAAAAGGACTACAACAAAGTTGCTCGATAAAATTCTCTACTCTGAAACTCTTTTCTCTACTCATTGTAATTTTCTTTTGCACTTTTGTAATCAAGGCATTGTAAGATGTTTCTCCACCTCCAAAAGGTTTCCAAGAAGGAGAGAGTTAGAGAGATTTGTGGAGTGACATGCTAAATGGTCATAAGCCATAGAATAGGAGCTTGGAGGTTATTGAACCACAAAAATCATAGAGTTAGCATTGTTTCTCTCTTTATTTTGTGTATTTGTTTAATTGTGCATTGCTTTTAGTTTTCTTGTTGCAGAATTAGTTTTCTTACTACGTTTAAGTTTCGTTTAAGGCTATTCATCACCCTAATCTTAATCCTACATTATGATTCAAATAGAAGATGAACTCACGGGACAGTAAGTAATATTGTCAATGTCTAAGGGTTTGAACAATAACATAAAACTGTCATAGGTGGAATAGAATTCTCGAGTGTATTAAGTTTCTATCCAAAAATGCAATTGGATGTCCTTTTTAGCTCAATGTTCCTCCTATACAATAGTAGTACCTATCCCAGGCACGCCACAGAACACATCAAATAGTTTTAAAAATTTTCTAATAACAAGGGACTTAGTCATCCTTTAGAGAGATTTAGTCTATTAAAACTATCCTTTCTTAAGGCAGGGTTACAGGAGTCATGATGGTACTAAAATCCCCTAATAAAAGGTCATGAAGTCATGAGAGCTTTGAGCTTCTTGAAGGGCATGCGGCTTGGATAGTCCTTGATTACCTTAATCCTTTCTAGGTCCATCTAAATGTGCTCTTCAATGATGATAAAGTCGAGGAAAAGGTCCTAGAATTGCTAGAATGAGTACTAACTCAGATAAATTTGTTTCTAAAATTTTACTCCACAAATGAGAAACAATTAAACACAACAAAAATAAGTGATATTACATTTGTCCCTTCGATTTCATGAAGAAGTGGATGGGAGGAAGATGACTTAATTCCTTTCATCTTTTTCCTCTCATTTAAGGTGTGGTTAACTCAACGCACATGGAAATTAATGGAAACGTGCAGAGGTGAGATTGGAAGAAGAAGGTCCTTGTGTTGTTCATGAGCAAGTAAGTGGTCATTTGAACAGACACAACTATAACTTCGTCATTTGTTCACTTTCCTGATCCATGAGCCTATTTGGATGGAAAGGAGGAGCCAAAGGGTCCTATTCATTTTTATCCATCCACTCATTCATCAAAATAACTGGTGAATTAAAGCATCTTGCTACTCATCCCTCTAAATTTGATCCCTTTCGTGAAAATAAGCAAATCTTTAAATTACATGGTTTACCCTTCATTACAACAGCTCCAAGTAAAAACAACCTGAAAGGAAAAGAATGTAAAAAGTCCTTGATACTTGATACTTGATTTGAGTTAAGAAAAGACTACACATTCTTAGCTGAAAATAGTGTCTGGGCATTGGTGGAACAAATATCATAATATTGCTCCACAACAACAAAGCTTATGGACATAAAAGGTAGCAAACAGACTACAATTTATCCAAAGAAGATTGGAAGGACCATCTAAGAACCAGAGATCGAGTCAATCGATGGTCCCCGGTGCCTAATTAAAACAATTAGAATTCACGATCAGGTAAAGTGAAAGATTTAGCGAGCAGTGAATCATCGCCTTTTCAGCCAAAGAAAAAACATTATTTGCAGCATGGATTGATAAAAGGGGGAAACCCTAGATCGAAAATCTCTAAAACTAGCAGATTCCAGATAATCCTCTTCAATACACCACAAGGACAGCAGAAGCAGCAATGAAAATCAATTCCGCCCCTCCTACTACAAATCGTACACACAAATGATAACCAAACAAAACAAAATATCAAAAAGCGCCGCCCCTGCAAGACCGTTCCTTTTCAGTTCCCCTGGCAATACATAAAGCGTTTCAGGACGGAAACGAATGAAATGGGAAGAGTGGAAGACTCGCCTCAGGACCAAATACAATGGAGTGTCTGCCGAATCCAGGTCTGATCTTCCTGGAGTGGAGCACCGCGTGGAGAGAGTTCGAGAGGCCTCTTCTGGTTATGCAGAAACGGGAAAGTTACCCAACGCCTTGGCCGCCAAGCTGGAGGAGGCACCTCAGAGTTGGAGCATTTGAGGCTTTGAGCAGCAAGCGTGGCCCCGGCGACAGGATTTCGCAGAGGCGGAGAGGATCAAGGGAAGATTGAGCGAAGACCAGCGAGGAGAAAGAGAGGGAGACGGAGATCTCGAAGACCAGTAATGAGAGAAGGAGGACGGCCAGTGGTTGAAAAAGAAAGACCGCACCTTTTGTTTTTTTCTTCTTCTTGGGAAAGCAGCAGGACGCTGCCGTAGCACTTGCAGAAGTTAATTGTAAAACATATTAAAAATAATAAAACAAAAAAATTATTTTATAAAAAAATATATATATTAAAAATAGAAGAATGATTGTTTATAGAATATTTATATCAATGTGATTTAATGTGACTTTACTCCGGCATTGAAAAATAGATATTTTCTCTCTTTGTTATAAATGTAGATTTTATTTAAAACCTTTTATTTGACAATATCTAAAATTACATCCAAATTTTTTTTTTCGTCAATAATTTATTAGTTCATTGGGCTGCATATTTGGCCCCTTTCTCATATGCAAATTATATAGTAATATTTTAAATTGTTTTTTTAAAAGGCAGTCGGGTGTACAAAATTCTAACTATGTGGGTATCCGAGAATGATCTATTTTATTACTTTACTGTTTTTGTAAAAGGCTATTTCCAAAATTTAAATTTGTGACATATATATTACAAGGTAATAATTTTACCGTTGGTAAAGCTCCCCTTCTAATATTTTAAATTGTTTTAAATAGGGAAAATACCTTTTGTTCTATCTCGTAATATTTTAACCATTGTATTTTAACAAAATAATATTTAAACTTCCTTTTACCAAAAGTAATATATAAGAAATCTATTGAAAGATAATGATGTCCTTGTTTTTTTTTATTTTTCAATAATAATCTCTAAAGGGGAAAAATATATTGAATTGATTATTATATCATGCGATAACTAGTCAAAAAGTCATTCTATCACCCTCACCAAACTAAAAAAATGTCAAAACTCTAAATTGATGAATCAAAATAAAATTAAGATGAAACAAAATTTATCATTAAAAATCTCCTCCACATTATCAAAATGACATACAATGAAGTAAGAGTAATTTTGGTTCATCAATTTATATTTCTGACTATTTTTGGTTTGGTGATGGTGGTGGAATGAATTTTTGAAAATTATTGCTTTCTGTTGTTTATGCAAATGCATATATAAATTTTGTGAGAGGTTTTACCGAATAATATAATGAGCAATTTAATATATTTTTTCCTCCTGAGATTATTATCAAAAAATAATAAAAAAAAATACAATGATACAATTATCTTTTATCCATTGTATGTCACATTTTTTTTCATTTGGTGAGAGTGATGGAATGAGTTTTGGCTAATTATCCTTTTTAGAGTTGTTATTTTTCTATTGTTATGCTAGTGCATGGAATTATTATTTTTCTTTTGTCTATGCTGGTGTCTGTATGAATTTTATGAGTTTTTATTATGATAGTCAATTTAATATGTTTTTCCTCTCCCTAGATTATTATCAAAAAATAATAAAAAAAAAGACAATGGCACAATCATTTATCTTGGTCAAAGATGATTAAATGTTATTTTTTTTAAATACTGAAGGTAAAATACTACTTAGATAAGAAATATAAGAGGGTAAAAGGTTTTTTTTCCTTTTAAATATTTATATATTATATTAGATATGACGATTATATTAAATCTTACTTAATAATATATTATATAGATTCAAAATCTTCACATTATTAGTTAAGAAGTCATTTAAATTTAATTTATTTATCACTAAATTAAAATAATTACTAATACATTTTTAACTGGGTAAAAACAATTTTTTTAATTAGGAAGGCGACGCTCCTCTTTTATTTCTTTAATCAAAATGATATCCACCCTATCAATCTCTATTGTTATAACTACTATAGTAACTATGAAATTTTAATTACTTTTACAATATAGTTTTATCCATTTATCCTGTTCATATAACCAGTTGAGCAACTCAGGATTTTATACATGTGGTAAAAAATTAATAATGTCAAACGGTGTACTTAAGCCGGCTGTATCATTTTACATGATAATGGATGGGGTCATAATTTGTAAAACTGCGATCATTGATCATAAGATTATGCGATCATATGATCCAGAAGTAGAAATCGATCATGAATCATGTAGAATCGATTTTTTAGTAGAATTGCAACATAACTGGTAGGATCGAAACATAATCGATAGGATTAGATCAGAATCGAAATAGGATCATAGTAAGATCGGTAGAAACTTTGAGAGGTCATAAACTTTTATTAAACTATAAGACATATAATATATAAAATTGAAACTTGTTCGGAGATCTATAATTAATTATAATGTTTACCTTTAATTGACATCTTTTAAATCCTTTTTAACGTTTGAAAGATTTTATTTTATTTTCTGTCTTTTGTAGAATTTGTGTTATAGTTTTGAAATTATTTAAATTGTTTAGCTGTTTTGAGTTTGTTTTTTATTAATAATATTATGACATTTTTTTTCAAAATGGTAAATTTGTAGATGTTTATTGTTTGACATTCTGTGAAATCAATGGTCTTTAAAAGATTTTTTTTTTTACGTTTGTGTTATAATCAAAGGATTCAAAGGATTCACAGGAATAATTTTTTAAAAAAAATATTTTGATATTATCAATATACCTTTTTATTTTAACAATTAATATTCATATTTTATTAAAAATATATATATTTAGCTAAAAATAACTCGCAAATAAATTTGTAATCCAGCGTTTTAGATAATTTTATAATTAATGAAAGATAGACGACGGCTCAGTGCTAAATGGACAGCGGCTCGACTTGCATAGGATC
>JBAMIE010191899.1:0-11938 GCA_037177295.1 Kaempferia parviflora | reverse complement strand
CTTCACAAATCAAACAAGAGGATTGACTCTACAAAGCTCAACATCTAAGCCATGGTCTGGTAAGTACTATACACAGGATGTTACATCAGTTTTACGTTCAGCCAATCAGAATATCGCATAACATTTCTTTCCTTTTTTTTTTTTTTTTGATAATTTAAGTATCTAATTTTTCACTGATTAGTCTATCCGAATACATCTAGCAACAGAAGCCGATCTTTAAGATATTCGTCCTATTTAGGATTCAAATTTTGATCTACTTATTGCTTCTTCAAATGCTTTACTACTGCACCACACTGTGTGTCGCTTGAATGGTCATTTTAGCACTATATAATTCAGAATCTTTGCATAGGTGAGTCTGAAGCAATACAACATTTGAGCGCCTTGTATAGCCTGGTCGTTAAAGCGACATTGCCTGCACCATGTGGTCTGAAATAGGAGATCCTATTATCGACTATAAGGTAGAATATTGACCTAATATTAGTTCTTATATGAGGGAAATTGTTGCACTAAAGTGAACTACCACACTGTGTAATGCATCTACTAGGCATGCTAATATATATAACCTAGATGAGTCTACCAACATTTGGCTTCAGTTCAAGTATTTTAGAAAATGTGATGCAGGCATATCAAGTTTATAAGTAAATTATATCAACGAATTGGATTTAGAACATTATATATGGGACTATCCATGAAAATCTTCTACCCCAGTCAACTTAAACCATTCTCTATGGTTTTATATTTCAATTTGTATTATCACATATCACATGTATAGAATCAATGCATACAATAAGTCGTAGGCAAAACAAATCCTTTTAATAAACCAACCTATAACAGAGCAAGAATAGATACTGATGCTGAACCTGAACTTTAAAGCATATTACATTCTTTGAAGCACATGATCCAATTTCGCCATGATTAGCCAAGGCGATTCAGATTGAGAAAGAAGAGGGGGTTTCAGATTGTAAAAATGAAATAATGGATGCACCGCCTGGGGTATAAATTCAGTTCATTGAACAGAAGATTTATATGGTACAACAGTTCAAGCCAAGTCATGATTCAAACACCTGTTCATCTGTAATATTTTATTATTTCTCCATACATATTTTTCCACAATTTCACTTCCAACAAGTGAACACTAGTAATATTCTATTATATGCTATATTATAATCACAAAACGATTCATATTTACTATGATATAATATTGATAAGTATTGACTAGAGATGAAGTATCCATATTGCAATAGTTATAAACTATAATCGCTACAACATAATGTTACTAGTATTGACCGAAGTTAAAGTGTCCATATTGTGACAACTATAAATCATACCTACTACAACAACACTGAACAAAACTATTTTCAAGAACAAAAATGAGTTGAGGCAGCATGACCTACTATTTTGATGATAAATGAAAAGGGAAAGGACACACACTTGACTCGAGGATCCAAAAACTGAGCAACAACTGAGTCCTTCAACTCTTTGCAAATTAGAGTGAAAGACCAATTAGCAAAGGAGCTTCACATCATTGGATTTCAATAGATGGAATCTGTCGATGATCTTACACTAATAGCTAATATCACTATCGTCGATAATCTTCACATAGCATTCAACAATCCTAACTATAATCAGCGTGTTCAGTCTCTAACATCAAGCGAAACTAACTATATTTCTCAGATGCATGGAAAATTAGGTCTTAAGGTGCAGAAATCAGCGAATAAGCGAGCAATTGAGCAAGAAGGAAGAGAAAAGGAACGGACCAAAGTATCTTCTTTCGTTGGCGGTCTTGGCCTTCTCGACGATCTTGTCGAGGTCCTCCTTCAGCTTCACTTCCCACTTCACGAGCTGGGTGGTGAAGACGACGCCGAGGCCCATACCCAGCGCGTGCTCCCACGGATCTGCATCGAGGAAAAAAAACCCCAATCGAGTTGACGGAAGCGATCAAATCCTACAAGCGGTCGAGGGTTAGGGTTACGCACGGCGCATGTAGGGCAGCTTGCGGAGGGCGTTGGAGTACATCTGGATGCCCAAGCCCAGAAGGGCTCCCACCATCGTTGCTGTGCCCGGCATCGCTTTCCCCTCTCTCGTCCTTCCTCGCTCCGGCGATCTACTCCCCTCGCTCCCCCACTTGGTCGGCTTGAGTTGTCGTTGAGGATGGTCCTTGTGTATATATAGCAGATATGTGAAGCTGGATAACGGCCCAAAACTCGGCCCAACCCATTCCTTTCCTAACTCACGCTTTTCTCACGGGCTCGACTCCATCATCCACTTCTCCTTCGCCACCGGCTCCTTCCGCCAGCCCGACTGTGGCGACGGACTCGCCTTCTTCCTCTCGCGCGTCCTACCCTTCCATCATCCCCGATAACTCCTCCGGCGGAGACCTCGTCCTCTTCGCCGATGATTCAAACGCCACGGCCATCGTTGCCACGAATTCGATACCACCACGTCGGGACGACGTGAAACCGCGGCATAAGGACGGACGGACGGCGAACGCTTGGGTAAGCTACAATTCAACATCCCAGAACTTGAGCGTCTTCTTGACCTACAAAGACAAACCGCAGCAACTCTCCGCCGCCACAGGGGTATTGAAGAAGGGGAGGTCAAGATCATAAATCGGTTGCGCCACCGGAACCCGGTGCAGATCGTCTAGTGGTGCCACGAGAGCTGCCAGTTCTAGCTCATCCACGAGTTCGTCCCCGACGGCAGCCTCGATCGCTGTCTCCCCGGCGAGAAGGTTGCTCGCCGGAAACCTACCTCGAAGTCGAAGTCTATATTTTCATCTAACTCCTCTTACTTGAACCTAATTTTTTACATTTTGCCCCATATTTTGTAGAATAAGGACGAAATAAGCTGGTAGATGAAGCAAGCGGTCGGCGTGCTGAATTCCGACGGGAGGCTATTGCCAAGGGTTCTTTCTCGTCGAACTTGCCGAAGCAAGGCATCCTGTAGGGTCCATAAAACAGTATTTGCCTTACATTTTTACATACATACCAGAGGACACTTTGTGAGGAAATCTACAGAAATTTTATCCCAAAGTAATAAGGAATTAATACATTATCATACTCTTAAGTCTCATCCTGTTTATGATGATAAGGTTAATCATTAATCAAACAAATTAACTACTACCAAATACCCTTCAAAGTCGATCGTAAAAGAAAAAAAAAAAAATACAATCTCCAAGCAACAATACCTGCTACAACAGAAAAGTAATCGCTGGATACTCCTACTTGTACAAAAGTGGTCCCGATCTTGACACGGCGAATCTCTGCAAGGGGCTTGGCCCCTGGCCAACTCCAGAACTCGACCCCTCTGCAAATTTTACTTTTCGGTTTGAGCTGTACTCTAATGGCCCTGAACTCCTCATATTACACGGCTGTTTATCGCTGCGTTTTAGCCGCAGAATATCATCGTATCGAGCATCGTCGTGCCTCTGGAAGGAGGGACCGGCATAAGCTGTGTCATATGAGATTGGTGTGGAATCAGCTCGGCCTGGTGGTTTGGTGTTTGGAGATGGCGCATGGGTCAGCGATATGAAGGGTGAGTGTCTTGGCGATGGCGGCTGTAATTCTGTTGTCGTACTCATGGAGTTTCCATAGTACTGTCGATGCACTGAACGGAGAATAGTATAAGGGATATGAATTTCAAGAGTGCTTCTAGGGAGGTACTTGGAGAGTTCGCACAGCTGGTCCAAGAATATGAGCTTCGGTACAATAAATGCCCTGCAAAACATAGGAGATAACCTGTCAGTGGGATGGAGTTACCAAACAAGCCCCGTCTCTAATTATTCACACCGATGACAACGATTTGAGCTTACTCATAACATACTCAAAACGACTACAGTTTTCAAAGAAAAGTTAGTTGAATAGCTTAACTCAGGTGCACATAAAGCACAAACAAATTTATGCAATGCATCAATTTTGGACATTAGAAATGTCGATCACTAATATTATAGATTGCAATACTGAATTGATATTACTTTATTTATGAAGCTGAACAAAGGAGTTTGCTTCGATGTGAAATGATATGCAGCTTAATTTTTTGTCTATAAGCAACTTTAATAGAAATATTACCTGCTAGTATCACTCCATGAATCAAGTACTATCCCTGCAGAACATTTAACAAATATTTGCATAGCAGACTTTATATTTGCCTCAATCGATGTGCGGTTCAGTGTTTCTGGATCTGACATTTCCACAGCATGACCATTAGAAAGAGACTTTTTTTGCTGTGCTGTTCTTTCAGATCTTACATATTCACTGCCTGCAATGACAGCGTTGATGCACCTGCAAAACACAAATAGCCATCTACAATGAACTGCATACAATAGTCCTTGCTTGCATCAGGCAAATGGAACTTCTCAGCAAAATTTGTCAGGATGCATATAGGAACTTAACTGTGCTACTTCTATTATCTATAGTTACTTTGTTCAAATAAACTGAAGAGATATTTAGTTTTCATTTTGACAAGTAATTTTGACATGTATACATCACTTGTTTCGAGTAATGTCACATTGTTATGACGGTCTTTTTATCGCTTAGATAAGAAATTTTACTTTTCCATGGATATAAGTCAAAAGCACATAAGGGTGGGCATCTGTACTCAGAAAAAAAATACCTTGCTAAACAATGAACATTGTTGTTGAATCCTCCAGTGTTTATGTTATAAGTTGTCATGCTCCAGATATTAGATACCATAAATGCAGCACAAAGATAGGGAAACAAGCTCCAAGAGTTATCACTGCCGATGCCAACTTCAGTCATAATTGCACAAATCCATTCGGTATCATGATCATCATCTGCACCCACAGTATTTGCTAACCTTCTCAATTTCGTGATATCAGCCTTCTCTGGTATATCAGCAGGCAACTGCTTAGCTGTGCCATGGAACAGAGACAGAATAAGAGGTGCTTTTTCTTCAAGAACTGCTCCAGTAGCCTCAACAAGCAACTTGCGGAATGCTATAGCCTGCCCAGCCTGAATACAAAATCCAACCAGTGTTTCTATCTCCGCTATTTGCTTTATATTTGCTTCTCTTTCAATCCGATCGCCATAACTTACACTTCCAGCCACACCCTCAAGAGCTTCACGGTTTGACCGCAGAGTTGTGTCAATACACTTCAATAAAGCAGCTGAGTGCTCCTTTAGCATCCTGTCAATTCGGTCAAATCCATAGCCACCAAAAATATGAATGAGGGCTTTGAGTTCTCGCATATCCGTGTATGATTCTGCTGTGTATGCACCAATTAGGTCTAAGCTCTTGAAGCAATGACGGCTTGGAGCAAACAGCACTTTGAAGTTAGAGATATCCTTAACAAAATTCTCAAGATACCAATTACCAACAGATTCAATGGCAGAACCAGTTTGCATTTCTGTAGGTTTTACAAATTTCTGCAAGTAAGAAACGGGCCCCGTGAAACTCTCAGCCAATAACACCTCACGGATGCCTTCAGTAATATCCATACTAATATGCTGTTCTGCCAGGTGAATGATGCCGATGTGTCTCTGTATGAGAGACTCGATCACTGATGGACGTTGAAGATAGCTATCCGTTATCAAAACTGCAAGAAGCCTTCTCCTGAAGTTGCCAAGTATACATTCTCTCATGTACTTCACAAAGATGGCATACAAACTGAAGAATCAATAATCTTGGGAATGAAGTTTAAGCAAAAAAATTTACTTCACGTATGAAAAGGAAAATGTAGTGACAGAAAAATAGAACAGGATGCCAATATGACAAATTATAAGGACTGAAAAATTTTCAATCAGGGATTGCGGAACTGTTAGTTTATGGAAACAAAAACAAGCATCATGGTACAGGAAACAACACGTGTAGGGTGGAGACCTAGCTATAATTATTATTTTTTTCAAGAAATCCAGACAAAGAGCCAGTTTGTGCTCATTGTTTTATTTCCCTTTTTAGTAGATAAAAATGCGAATAGGAAGCTTTGACGAATAAGAAGTGTATAAATTACCAAAAAAAAACTCAAATATTAAATAGTTTAATTTCAATGTTTGAAAAGACCATAGATTTGCATGAACAAGATGAATATCATATAGTCTAAGCTACACAATCCAGATTATATAACACAACCTTTCTTATTTCAAATCACAATTAAATCCTCTAGTAAGCTCTCTTAAGAAAAATGTTCTTTAGAAAATTTATGAAAACCTGTTTTACCAATGTCTGTTAGACATTATTTTCTTTCCTTAGAAAAATGTTCTTTGGAAAATTCATGCTACATCTTAAGCTACTAAAATCTAGTTTTGTCAATGCATATTTTTAGTAAAATTCATTATGTATGACATTACGATCACTCGCAATGTCAAGCCTAGTGCAAAAGTTTCACTTGCCAACACATGCAACCAAAAAAGAGATTCCACATTTTTCTCTCATTGTCCGTAATGTGTTGTCAGCCATCATGACAAAGCCAAGCCCAAGATATTGAAACATTGCAGCAGAGTTAGCACATGTGGATCGACACAACACACACAATTATGTTATGCCAGAAAATATTTGCAAGACCTGATGGCATGACTCATCACTGTGTCTTTGTATTCAAATACTAGAACCTAACCTCAATTAAGGTACTGACCAATAGTTGGTACACTTGGGGACGGATCCAAGAATTAGAGCTGGGAGGGGCTTGGACTTAATGAGGTGGGTTGGGCTTTGGGTGTGGAAGGAATGGACTTTAATGGGTAAAAAATTTACATAGGTAACTAAAAAAAATTGGGCTGGGACAGCCCTATGGGTACACTGATTACCAGTATATAATCAGATCATATAGTTTTGGATACGATGAGTAAACCGAGTCCATATATAATTTTGGATAACATTTTATATCATATGAAAACACGTGTTTTTGCAGATGCTGGTATCTATCACCAGTTCCTTAAGCTAATCAAGATGCCACTTTCCGAACTGATCAAACCATTCTTTTAAGTTTAATGATATTAAAATAGTAATAGCCTTTGGATATAGTTGCAAGTAGTGTGCATCATGGAGTCATTTTTGCAAATAAATATGCCATTTGACCTTCCAGAGTAGGTAACTGCAATATTGCACACAGAAAGGGAGTTTATTCAGTGTTTTTTTTTCTGAATCCAACCCACAGGCATACAAAATAAATATGCACAAATGCATGCCACATCATCACATCAAATCAGAACATGATAAGCGCGGCACAAGGTGACAGCTTAGATACCATGCCCCAGCATGATTTAATTAAAGGTAGCAATATATGAACCGGTCTACCCCACCTAGTGGGATAAAGCTTGGTTGTTGTTGTTGTTATTGCAAAAATATATAAACCGGCAGTATGTAAAATTGGTAGAAATTGATACCTCACGCAGGACAAAAACATGATTGAGTACACATACAGGTTCCATATCATTCAAGACAGAACAAAGATTAGTCAACCTCTGCATGGCAGCTTCCAACCTGTAATTAAGAACTAACTCGTGAGTTATTAATTATTTAAGTATGTCCAACAGATTCAAAATGTACAATTGCCTACATTTTCACAGAATTGCTGTTTTCTGGATGGCTCTCATGTCCAGGTTTTTGGATAGATAATCCTTTTGGTGATTTGAAAGAGGCAGCTGAACCTCTTAGCATGTTATTTAAATAAATTGCAGCTTGCTCCGGGAGAATCTGAAAAAGAATAATCAGAAGAATAAGAAAGAGACTGATATGACTTGTCAAAGTTATGTACGGGGAAGTGAATACCTGTGTTTCTAATGAGCCTAATCCACCTTCTGAGTCCAGGATGTTGATGAGACCTTCCAATCCACCCATGATGGATTCAATCAGGGACTCAACATATAAAATCGAATCTCTTCCTATTTTATCCACCTGCATTTGCAGAAAGTAACTGAGTAAGAAAATTTACAAGAGCAATAATGATGTCATATAAAAATAAAACTATGCTTGTTGAATTGAATAAAGATAAATGGAGGAATGCTCAGTGAATGAGGCTAATGGCAATATAAAATTTGGGGAGGCAATTTACAGTACTCACTCAGTGAACAACACCAACAAGCACTAGTCACTCAACTCCAAGCAATAACAACATTATGGAGTTAAGGCCCACCAATTAGAGTCAAACTAGGTGGGTAACGGGCATAATGTTTTGGTCCAAATACCGTGAATTTAGCACTGGTAAATTTAGATATATAAACCATAAAGAATGTTAGATACAAGACATACAACCTAGAGGTTTGATTCTATCCATTAAGATGATTCAAAATATGCAGAAGAGAAATATCTATATTTCATAATGTTGTTATAAGTATGATAATTATTAAATTATAAATCTACAAATTAATTGCTAACAGCTTAATCTTTTGAAGCAAGTGATCATCCAATCAAATCTAGCTCATGCTACATTAATCTCATTATTTGAATTTATTATTGTGGTTTAAAAATGATTCATTTGTTCAGTGTCTAATAAAATTGCACATATCTCTAAGCAGTGGATGGGAATAACTCCTACCTTTATCTCTAAAGCATAGACATGAAACAGGACTGGTGCACAACCAAAATGGATATGGCAACATTATAATCTAACAAATGTACATTGTGAATATACAGGTATAGAAAATTAGTAAACAGGATTAACCAAACTTATAATACTACAACTAAAATACAAGAAAACGTGTACTAAATGTCAATATAGAACTTAACAAGTCCAAGCTTCTCAGTTGTTACAAACTCCATATATGTAGTTGGCCTTGTACAACTCACTTGGTTAATGTATTCAATAATTAACGTAAACAAATATAAATAGTACAATGGTTTATATGTGCATGATGTGCATTGATGTGTTGACCATTTGCACTTATAGCTAGTAGTCACCCGTGATTTACCTCCTCCGTGTTGGCCTTGGGACAGTTGGCGGGGGCGCTGGGGGCGAGCGTATTCGCCTTTCGCCACATGATGTGCATTGATGTGTATTGAATCTACAACTAAATTGGTTACTTCACTTAATCAGCTTTATTCTTAATGGAGTAGCCCTAAAAGAGTCAGCCGCTTTACAATTTATCCTCAAATCAATCATAACTTTTCTTTGAACTAACCTTCTTGAAAAAATGTAATGCTTTTTTAAAAGTGGTAAAAATAATTACGGGGTTTCTAATGATTCAACTTTTCTTTGAATAACCTTCATAACAAAAATTTAATTCTCATTTGCTGAGAGGCCAATAAAAAAAGGATTCTGGTGATTTCTTCATCAATAATTATTTCAATTTTCCATTTATGACCCATATAGTATATGAACAATTGAAAACCACTAGACTCTTAATATGTACATAAGGACTTTTGGCACCTTTAACTCTAAAAAGCAGCTCAAGTTCAATTTCCAACTCTTCCAACACCTTCGTCTTATAACAGAAATCAATATGACGTTCTGGAATGCAAAATCATATTTGGTCTTAATTGGATTCATTTGAATTTTTCCATGCCAGCACACTGAGGGAAAAAAAAAAAGAAAAATCAATAGTACCTCATCAGGAAGTATTGCAGAGGCACATTGCGGAAAACTACTTGCAACTCCAAGCCATGCACAGCAATGCTGCGGTCTTCCTTCAGGGCCAAACATTGTATTCCTAAACACCTGTTAAATTTACTTGTGAACATAAAGGGAAAAGTCTACTGAAATGCTGGCTACCCATAAAATAAGGTTGTACATGAATTTTGCAAAATTGATAATCATTAGGTAAGAAGTCTGCGACTTACAACTGTTAGATGTTGATGGTAGAAATACAGCTTTTTAAAGCTTCCATATCTTAGAAGTTGACTCTCGAGTTCATCAACGCATCTGAGAATGAAAAACTTCTTAGAAACACCAAAGTGAGATGGTAATGCAATTAAGTAAAAAAATAATACAATAAGGAAGTAATCAAGCTAAAAAAATAATTATCATGCACACAAATTAAATGGATTAATTTCTTGGTAGTCACTTGCCTAAAATCCCTGATTTCACCTTGATACCAGAACTTATAATATGAAAACCAAATAATTCAGACAAGGTAACTCTTGATAAATTCAATATCTTTTCCTCTGAAGAGAAAAATAAAATAAAATCAAAGGGCATTTTGCATACCCTTAGTCCTGATTATATTATAAGGCTATCGCATGGGGTAAATATTAATAACTCATTATACTCATTATCAACTCGTGGTTGTCCCAACTATTTGAGGTGTGCTATATAAATTTTAACCCTCCACTAAGCTCTATGCAAGGCAGGTAAACAGTAACAACTGACATTGAAAGTTAGACTTATGTGCATAATTGCAAAAATAATAAACACCTTGACCAGTTATACACAGCGTTTCCTTCTGATAACAACCCTTCCTTTCCCGTGGACACTGTAGCCTTCTCCAAGTGCCTAATGTTTACAGAAGATCGTGAAGATGTAACTATCATTAAGATTGATAACCAGTAGTTGCGCAATTCCTGCAAGCCAAATGTAATGAAATTAATCAATTCCTGGAAAAGATAAATCATATGACCATGAAAATCCTGTGGATATCACCAGCTAAATGCATCATGCAAAACATAAGGACATGCGAAGGATCTTCAAAACATACTAAAAGCCAACAACGTAGGGAACTCAATCAATCTAAATCATGCAAAATCCTTTGGTTACATAATCATGCCTGACGTACCAACATGCATAGCTGCACACAAAAAAAACAATTTTTAATAGGATATTCTATATCCATGATGGTAATTGCTCCTAGCCTTAACTAGTACAACTGCTAGCCACCAAAAAGATTGTTGTTAATAATAATACTTCATGTTGGGCAAACTAATCAGGGGGAAATCATCAAATATTGTTATTCATAATTAGATAGAACTCTCTCCTCATTTCATGTTTATCCAGATTAACATGCTTTAAGTCTCTAAATACTTATTTTCCATCTATTCAGACCTTGAAATCTCAAATTGACAGAATGGGAACCAACCTACAAAAGTTATCAAGGGCTCCTAATACCTAGACATGATCCTTGGAAATCAAAGTTAACTCATGGTAAAGCCATATTAGGATAAACAACAACAATTAACAACAACCAAGACTTATTCCTCAAGGAGGGGTCGGCTATATGGATCCTTTTACACCATTGGGCTCTATCCTTTATTATATTTAAATATACTTTATCTTATTTTATTGTAGCTAATAAGTCTTTTTTTTATCTTCCTCGTTTGATGTGCATATACCTAACTAAAGCATTTATTGGAAGTCTAAATATATGTCTATACCATCTACGTGTCTCTCGGAGTTTTCCCTTAATAGATGCAACATGACTTTCTCTCTAATGTTTTCATTTCTTATCCTATCCATCTTCGTATGTCCACACATCCACCTTAATATCCTCATCTCTGCAACTCTCATCTACTTCTCATGTACTCAAATCATATCCCAACATTCAACTTCATATGACATATCAGGTCTAACCACCATTTTGTAAAACTTTCCTTAAGTTTTAGAGATATTTTACGATCACATAAAACACCCACGCTTTCCTCAATTTCAATCATCTTGCTTGTATTTTATGTAAGACATTTCTCAATCCCTCCATCCTTTTGCAAAAAAAATCCTAAATACTAAAAACTCTCGCTCCAGGCAACATATCATCTCCTATCTTAACAATTATCATATTATGTCAAACATTGCTAAATTTAAATTTTATATATTCTAATTTTACTCTAATAAGCCTAAAGCTTACACTTTCGGTGTTTTCCTCTAAGATTCGAGTTTAGTGTCTCATCTAACAAATAATATCATCTGCAACAACATGTACCATGGTACCGTATCTTAGATAAGTCCAGTGAATTCGTCCATGATTAGTGTAAAAAGATAGAGATTTAGAATTGATCATGTAACTTTATCTTAAGAAGCACTTCGGTTAATCCGTCTAAATTCTTCACTCTTGTCATT
>JBAMIE010191883.1:0-11939 GCA_037177295.1 Kaempferia parviflora | reverse complement strand
ACTTTGGATCGATCTTCAGATCATAAATTAATTAATTACTTTGTTCCTCTAAATTTATATATACACACACAGTTGGGTTATGTTGCGGGCGAGTCCATGATCAATATATTTTTTTATTTATTCATTTTTTTTAAGCTTCTGATTATGTTAATGAGATTTTTCCTTTAAAATTTAGGGGTTGAGTTATAATATTCAAGCTAAAAAAAAATCATATCAAATTTTTTTTTTGAGCGTGCACGGAGTGTGCGACATAAGGTCCTTATGATAACATTATTCTCTCTGTATATACCTAATCCCTAAACTTGAAAGAAAAAATCTTATTACCGTAGTTAGGAGCTTAAAAAAAATCAAATCACGGTCGACGACTCTCACAGAAGTACGTACATCTTGAAAAGAGTATTAAGTGACCTACATGTCGGGGAAAGATAGAATACTCTTTTCCCTTGTCACAACTAATTTCCTTTGTTCTTTAGTTGTTTTCTCTTATTCCATGGATTTCCCTTTTTAACCATCCTATGAGTTAGAACTTTATTTCTCTTAATTATGGGCTGGTTTATTTCTTTTATCAATCCCCATTAATCTACTTTTTATTATTATTTATGAGTTAATAATGGATACGGGTCTAAAATTATATAAAAATCGTGATTTCTTGAACTCAATTGTTGGGAGATTATTGATGTAATTGTCTTCGAGTCAAGGTTGACCAATTTAACTTAGCTTGAGTTTCGATGTTTGAGCAATATGTAAGAAAAAATCAAGTAGGTCAAAATTAATCGGATATTTGATAATATGTGAGCGAGAAGTCAAGTATGCCAAGGAGAACCGGATACTTGACTAGAAAAGTCTTAACTGGATGTTAGGCAAGGTAAAGTCCTAACTCAAGGGTTAGACAACGGAAAAGTCCTAACTGAAGGGTAGGCAAGGTAAAGTTTTAACTCGAAGGTTAGGTAAGGGAAAAGTCTTAATTGGAGGTTATGCAAGATAAAATCCTAACTCGAGGTGTAGGTAAAAGAAAGTCCAAGTTGATAAAGGAGGATCGAACATTGGTAAAGAAAAGCCCTAATGTGGTTAAGTAAGGGAAAGCCCTAGGCAGAGTGAAAATTTACCGAGTGACTAGTCCTAACTGTGGTTAAGCAAAGGAAAGTTCAAGTGGATCAAGGAGGATCACACATTGGCAAAGAAAAGTCCTAACTATTGGTAGGTAAGGGAAAGCCCTTGTTGGTGCAGTTTGCACTAATAATCAAACTCAGATTTTGATGAATGACAAATGAATTAAAGTTAGACTTGGTGTGATATAATCTTTCTACCAAGAATGCAGGTTTGACTAACTTGTTTAAAGTCTGGATGTACGATTCTAGCAAGAAGTCAGGATGTTCGATTCCCGATGGGTTGAAAATCGGATCTGCGATTCCGGTTGGAGATCGGGATGTTCGATTCCCGATGAATTGAAGACTAGATGTGTGATTCGGGCAGGATATCAGGATGTTCGATTCCCGAATCCCGATGAGTAAAAGTCTGGATGTGCAATTCCAGCAGAAGGACGGGATGTTCGATTTCGAAAGGTCAAAGTCTAGATGTGCGATTTCCGGCAATTAAGTGAGGTAAGTCACTAGAGGAGAGTGACTTAGTGAGGACACATTTCCATTAGAGGGAACATCATGCATCAGTCCAGTTTAGGTCTATTTTGGAAACCTAAGTTTAGACCTTGACTAGATCTTGATTTTGGTAAGACAGAATCTAACTCATAAATATATATAAATTGTTCATGTATATATTTTTCTAACTCTATGTTGTAGAGAAAAAATGTAGATCTTCGAATTCTGAACGTGTGGCAACTGACAGAGCTCAATTATGAATTTAGAGTCAAAAGATATGACCTCTGGAAGATTGCTATGTCGAACTAGAAATAGGAAGCACCTTCGGCGACTGAAGGCGCCTGGAGGAGGCGTCTTGGAGTGCTTTGAAGGCGCATTCAAGGGATAAAATCTGTAGGTTAAAAATTTTATCGATTCTGAAGCTGCGTGGATGAGATTTACTGCTAGAGGTGCCTTGGAGGAGCCTGGAGGCGCCCTCAATAGCCTATAAAAGGTCTGTTTAAGCATCACTTTATACACAACTCATATACAAGCTTCTACGCGTCTATTTGACATTTCGACTGCTCCGGCTTCGTGTTACTGCTCTACTATGATGCTACTGCACCCGACTACTACTAAAAAGTCATCCAATACCGAGCTCGATTTGATTAATCTACAAGTGTTGGTAATGAAATTTTGTTTATGTACTTAATTTATGTATAAAGGAAAGTGTAGCTTATTACACTTATCCTAATTTCTTATATGTACTCGTTCCCATCTTCCAGTGGTTCCGGAAGAAGATTTTAGTGGATTTCCCATCGATACTATCAGGAAGACCGTGGGTCTTAGAGTAGGAGTCACCGAAGGCACCGAACCAAGTAACCGCTAGAGTTTTTGTCTTTCTTTTGAGTTTGTTTATAATTTCCGTTGCGCTTTCTCCAAATTTTTAAACGCTTGATATTCAGCCCCCCTCTATCGAACTTGCCAATCCTACAGACATGAGTAAAAATCCAGATGGGTCAAAGGATTGATCGGACATCTAGTAACCGGAAAGTCCAAGTGGGTCAAAGGATTGACTGGATACTTGACACGTAGAGAAAAGTCTAAGTGGGTCAAAAGATTGACCGGACACTTAGTGACGAAGTCCTAGCAGGTCAAAGTTGACCAGATGTTAGGCACAAGGAAGTCCCAACAGGTCATGGTTGACCATATGTTGGGCAAGGAACCTAGACTTGAGTTTTTAAGCAAGTCAGGGTCGGCCAATCGATCAGTTGATCAATTAGACCGAAGTCAATCAACTGATCGATTGACGGATGTTGTCTCGTGATGTCACAAGGAACAAAAGGGTGTTGGATCGATCACCCGATCGATCCAGCGTTCCCTAATCGATCAGTTGATCGATTGGGGATAGTGTGTTCACGACAAAGCCGTGAGCGCTGAATCAATTGCTCGATCGATTTTGTGTACTTCGCAAGAACATAGAAGCTAGCTGGATCGATTCACTGATCAATCCAGCTGTCCCATATCGATCAACTGATTGATTGATATTTGACCAATGCACACGCACAGGTTCAAAAGGTGTTGTTGCTACGACGCCGAGCATCGATCTCCTCTCTGCTTCTTCTCCGACTACTCTCACCGCGAGTTCTTGAGCTTTTCAAAGCAAAGTGTTGCTACATTTCTAAGTGATCAAGAGGCAATCTAAACAAGAAGAAGAAAGCCAAGAAAGAGTACTTTGTTGTAAATCTTGTAAGATTTTATCTGTATAAGATTGTTTTTCTTTCTTATTTGTGTGAGTTTGTATGAGGCTTCTCTGCCTTCAGTGTGTTATCGATAATGAGTGTTTTTGATAGTAGAGAGTGTGTGTTAAGTGGATCCTTGGATTAGCTAGTCACCTCTTCTTGAGGTATATACCAAGTAAATCCTCATGTTAGCATTGGTCTAGTTCGCTTCGAGTTTTCCGCTGCACATCATTACTGACGAAGCAAATGGAGTCATTCAACCCTCCCCTCTAGCTTCAAAAGTATCCCAACAGTCATGTCTAAATGTGGAGACAAGGTCATGTCTCAAGACACGGCCTCTGCCTAGTTCTGTTTTGGAAAGGGGGCACTGCTGAGACACAGCTGTGTCTTTGTAGCATGGTCTGAGACACGGACGTGTCATATCTCAAGTTAGGGTCTGAACCAAAGTTGTGGTCTTGAAGTTATCTACATTTGAAGACTTGATTCGACCAATAACTCCAATCGAGTAGAAAGTTATGGCCATTTTACTTTTCATCCGCGCAACAGTCTGAATTTCAACACAGTCGTGTCTAAAATGAAACGACCATGTCATGTAGCAATATGGAATTGCCCTGAAACTCCTGTCCGTGTTCCTTATCAAGTTCTGGCCATGTAGGTAAAATTTGGGTCCATTTTGACTTTGTTTCGACCCTAATATGGTCCAAACAACACAGTAACATCGATGTACATGGCCTCTTCAAGTTGATCTTCCAAAGTTGTTTAAATGTACCTTTTCACTCTATTTTTACTCCAAATTGCTTCCTATCAATACAAAAAAAAAGCAAAGAGCAAATCTCCGAATAAAAGGAGTGGAAGCATGATATAATGATAGAATAGGGTGTAATAAAAATAGATTATATGCATGAAATACAAGTAGATATGCGTCAAAACATAAATAAAAGTGTATATAATCTACGCACATCAAATGACTCGGTGTTAAAGTGAAAAGTGAGGAGATTGCATCATTTCGTCTCTCCGTTGGGGTCTAGTGCATCCTTTTTTATTATTATTATTTTTATTTTTTTTACATTCGGTTTGACCACAATGGCAAAACATATTCAGTCTTGATTGAAGTAGAGCGGTGTTGTTGAGTTTTATCAAATTTAACTAAAGTTTGACATGATGATCTTAATTGGTTTCATCTCTTTGAATGGTGTGTGATAACTGGTTATAATTTTATGTAGGCTTTTACTACCTTTCAACATCTTTTTTAACATTAATTATTAGTGATGGTTATGATGGTTATAGTCATGCTTTCCTGTTCGGAAAGATTCCTTTTCTATCAATATGTTATTTATTATAATTAGGTTTCCCCTTGTCATATATTGACAAATCTTAATTTTATAGATCTGCGTTTCCATTAATATGTTATCGTTGTCATTCATACTGTTTTGCTTGCATCTTCACGAGTATCAATTACACAATAAGGGTCATCTACTAATTGAGAAGAAAATTTTAATTGCTTATTAGGAAGAAGTTAGGAGCTTTAAATGTTCTTCTTTAATCATTTTTGAAACTGCTTTGCTTGTAAGTTTTACTTGATCTCTTGAATTATATTTTAGAAAAATGTACCTCACAGTTATTTTATATGGACAATCATCATCTTCGTGCTCATTAATTCACCAAAATATTTGATTTGGCTATATTGATCAAATCTTTCTATTTAATTCTACTAAGTTTATGCCACTGACAATATTTTGAATCTCTTCCCATTACATTAACTAGTTTGTTCTTTCATCTCCTTTACTCTCATCTTCAACTCTAATCTTTTAACCTGGCCTAAGCCCTTACTATATAATTTTGTTGCCCACCTTTGAACATATCTATACTACCTCAACTTTATTTTCTCTCATTTTATCTTCATTTGAGCTACAGCTAATTGCTCTAAAATTTAAGTATTTTTTTTTATTTTGTCATTTATTATTTTTGTACAATTTGTTTTCTCATGAACTAACACTTTTATCTATTAAGTATGGTGACTAGTACCATAATTTTATAGGATTTTTCTTTTATCTCAAAAGGCACATGATTGTCACAGTAATAGGTCTAAAAGCTCATATCTGTCCAATCATCAAATCAATCCTATTAATATATCTTCTTATTGAATATAGATGTAAGATACTTAGTGCCCTCGAAACGGTACGATAGTTAAGATATAGGAGGTTGTTATATGAGGTCTTGAGGTCGAAACTCAGTGTGTCCGAGCAAATATCTCATCCATGCTTTAACCATTTACACCAATGGCTAGTAGTCACTCGTGATTTACCTCATCCGTGTTGGCCTAGGGATGAAGAGCGTTGGGGGCAAGCGAATCGTCTTTTACCACATAGACGTAACATACTTGTTCCCGGGGCGATGCGATAGTTAAGACATGAGAGATTGTCATATAATGTCTTGAAGTCGAAACTCGATATGTCTGAACATATATCTTCCTCATGTTTTAACCATTTGTACTAATGGCTAGTAGTCACCCATTATTTACCTCTAAAGCATTTGCACTAATGGCTAATAGTCATCCATGATTTACCTCTTCCGTGTTGACCTAGAGATAAATTGATGAGGACGCTGAAAATGAACGAATTATATCTTTTACCACCTAGACATAAAATACTTAAAACTCTTACTGGATTTTTAGGTTCATCGAGTATACAAGGACTCACTCTTTTCTGTTCTTATTATTAAAAATTACATTCCATAAATTCAGTTTTGTTCTACTTAATTTAAACTTTCTATTTAAGAGTTTTTTTTCACTAAGTCAAGCTTTGAGTTTGATCAATTTACACCCCTCTAAATTATTTAGACTAAGGAGACTTTTCTCTCTTGAATATATTTAGTGGGTTCATGTTACACAAACATAAAAAGATAGAGATATAGAGTAGATACTTTATAGAAAATAAATTATCATGCATTCAGAATTCTAGTAACTAAAGAAGCTCTAACAAACGGTTAACCTTTTTCAAATTTAGATTCGGTGGCTACATTACAGATTGAAATTGATTTTGGTCGCTAAATAATCACTTACACGGTACTATAACCCTAAATACAAAATTAAACCATAAATGTCTTTAAAATTAGTGACTAAAATATATTTCAGTCTCTAAATCAACAACTGAAATTGGTTTCGATTGCTAAATAATCACAACCGTTAAAATTACAGACCGAAATATATTCAGTCATTATTTTAGAGACTGAAATATATTTCTGTCGCTATTCGCTATTTGAGGATATTCTTGCTTGAATTTTTTTTATTTGTTGATAGTTTTATTATTCTAACTAATTTTTCTCCATTGCCTTGCTCTCTAATATTTTTCTTACCCAATCAATTTATGCATTTATGCTTGTATCTATCAATTCATTATATTCTTTCTATGAAGTTTAATGAATTTGTTCTTTTAACCATTTTATTTAAATCCTCATATATAGTTTAATAATGTTTTTTTGTAAAAAAATTATGAATTAGGTTAGTTTATCTTAGTGCGCTTTTCTTTATGTTTGAAAAGGATTTGCAAGATGTTCGATTTGAAATTATAGAAGTCCAAGTTAGATCCGACAATAAGTTAACTGAGGCTCAAGTTTAGTGGAAAGCAAAGGTGCATTCTACTGATGCTAAGCTAGCAGAAGCAAGTCGTGGAAGTTCTGAAATAGATAGAAGATCTAGAAGTTCTTAAGAGAAAACTTAAGGAGAATTTGTCTTTAACATCAAAGCAAGTTTCCCCCCTTTATCTACCTTTAATTTGTAATTTTCACACACATTCTTAATGGTAATTCTATTATCATCATCCAGACGAAAGACGGAAGGACGTGATTGAATAAAAGGGAACATTTTCTTGGTTGGGAGAAAATGTTATAAGATAGTCAAAAGGATATTAATTAGTGTAACAACCGTGACAACTACACACAATTCAATTATTCAATTAATAAACATATGCATATTTAGTGTAGGTGAGAGCTATGGAGGTTGATTATTAAACGTATTATTGCTAACACTTCTGCAGTTACTCAGTGGAACTAGCCACTAGGGGAGGATGTCTATAGAGTGAGTAAAAGTTTGATTAAACTAAAGTTAAAAGTTAGAATTGATTATTTTAGAAATTAATGTTTCTTTTTAAAAATATTTATTATTTTAATTAATTTGGTTTGATTTTGATTTTTAAACTTGTAATTCAGTTAAACTAAATAAAGTCAAACTTTAAATCCCTAAACCGACGAACTTTAAGTCTTTAATTCCAAATTGAATAGAAAGTTAAAATCGGATGGAAATGCATATTTGTTAAAAAAAAAAATTTGATTATTTCGGTTGAAATTCAAATTAACTAATATTTTATCGGTTTGATTGGTTTAATTTTTTATTAAAAAGCTTTGTTTCGCTTAAATTTTCGGACGGTTTGATTTTAAACCTCTATAAATAATTAAGTTTATAAAAATGTAAATAACTAGATTATATATATAATTTATTCTTTGTTTTTCAAAATGGTTAAAATTTTAAGTATTAATTTTTTTAAAAAATAATAATTTAATATACTTCATGCTGTTTTTGAAAGATCTCTTAATTTCATTCTGATTTATTTTTAATTTATAATTACATTAAAGGGTAAAAAAAATTAAAGAGCATTTTATATTATATTTCCATCAAATGGTCACTTTAATTTAAAAAAAAAATTAAAATAATATCTCATCCCATTTTTATTTTAAAAATACATTTATTATAACACTATTATAGTAACATTACAATAACTTTAACAAAACAACTATAATATATTTAAAATTATTAAAAAAATATATAATAATATATTTAAAACTAGTAGCATAATAATTTTTAAAAAAATTATTATGCATTTCAATAATTTTAAACAAAACTACCCTAATAAAATTAAAATAAATTTAATAAGTTAAAAGGATTTTGATCCAATTAAAAAAGATATATATTTTAATATAATAATAGTTATGTAATAATTTTAATTAGATAAGAGTAATTTTATTTTAGTATAATAATTTTAGCAAGAAGAGTTTTTTTAATAAAAATAGGATAAAATATTTATTTTTAAAAAATCTAAAATCAAATAAATTAAATTTTTTTAACTAATCGAATCAACTAAATTTTTTTAATAAAAATTGAATAAATCAAACCAATAAATTATCAATTAATTCGGTCAAAGATTGAATTAATCAAATTTATAGGAGATTCACGAATTACTTAGGAATATATAGTTCACTTACCTAAAAATTTATCGATTACTTTTTTTATTTTAAATTATTCAATTTAATCGAATAAAAAATTTTAAAACTAAAATAAACTGAATTAATAGATATAACTGATTTTTTAGAAAATAATTCAAAATTTTAAAATAATTGAATTGAATTTTTAAATTCGGTTTGTCATTATTTTTGTAAGCTGACGTTTAAAATGACACCTCCACTCTTCGAGGAGCTTTACATGTTCTTCTTATATCCTTTTGAAACTTCTTTGCTTGTAAGTTTTACTTGGGCCTCTTGGGCAATTTTTAAAAAACTGTAATGCACAGTTAGTTTATATGGGCAATCTCATCTTCATGCTCATATCAATTCACTAAAATATTTGATTTGGTTACATTGATCAAATTTTTGTATTTAATTCTACTAAATTTTAATGCACTGGCAATATGTTGAATCTCTTCCGATTACATAAACTAGTTTGTTTTTTCATCTACTGGACTATCATCTTCAACTCTAATGTTTTAAACTTGCCTAAGTCCTTAGTATATAATTTTGTTGAACATATCTATACTATCTCAACTTTTTTTCTCTCATTTTATCTTCATTTGAGCTACAGCTAATTGCTCTCAAATTTAAGTATTTTTATTTTATCATTTGTTATTTTTGTGCAATTTGTTTTCTAATTGATTAACACTTTTATCTATAAATTATAGTAGCATGTGCCATAGTTCTGTCCAATCACCAAATCAATCCTATTAATATATCTTCTTATTGAATGATAGATGTAAAATATTTAAAACTCTTACTGGAATTTTAGGTTCATCAATTTTAAGTATTCACTCTTTTCTTTCATTTGTTATCATTAAAAATTACAATTCTATAAATTCAGTTTTGTTCTACTTTACTTAAAATTTATTTTTAAGAATTTTTTCACTGTAAGTCAAGCTTTGAGTTTGATCCTTCAAATAATGTTACACTAAGGATTTGCAAAATGTTAGATTTGAAATGGTAGAAGTCAAGTTTACATATGACAAGAAGTAAACTTAGACTCAAGCTTTAGAGGTATGTTTAGAGGCTCAAACTTAGGCTCGATTTGAAATTGAAATGAAGGCGCTTGTTGTTGACGCTAAGCTAGTAGAAGCAAGTCGTCAAAGTTCCCAAACAGATAGAATTACATGACCTAGAAGTTCTAAACAGAAAAATTAGAAGGATCTAATTAAACAAAGGAAGCATTTTCTTGGTCGGGAGAAGAAAAGGCGTTTTCTCATCAAGGAAAGAGAGAATAAGGCAAATGAGTTAGATTGGATACTTAAAAAGAAATAAATTGTTGGGAATATAATAAAACTTCTAAATTTAAAAAGGTTAAAAATATCTCCATTGATATGAAACCTTTTAGGTAGAGCCTAAAAATAAAATCATGAGAGCTTAGGCTCAAAGTCAACAATATCATACCCTTGTGGAGATATGTGCTTGTAAGTACCACGTGTTGGTTTTAATGTGATCAACCTGGTTAAATTAGGCTCTGCGGTTTTGATGCCTTGTGTCTAAGAGTGCAGAGACTTAGGAACAAAAGAAGTCGAGCTGAAGACGCAACTAGAGAGAAGGATAACACGAGAAGTGAGTCGATGGATTTGGTGCATCCGACGGACGAGGAGTTATGGAAGAGTACACCAGCGAACGAGAAGAATGCGCATGGCGCTTCCGAGAGACGAGAAGGTGGAGCAGAAAACTGCTCGAGGAGTGAACGCCAAAGTTAAATTCAGGTGAGTTCAACTTTGGATAGCCGGAGCATCATCAATTCTTGACCATTCAGGGCGATAGATGTGCCTCTATTGAATAAAGCCACCTGGAAGATAGAGGCACCTCTATTGATAGAGGCGCTGCGCCT
Source organism: Kaempferia parviflora (assembly GCA_037177295.1). Taxonomy (NCBI): domain Eukaryota; kingdom Viridiplantae; phylum Streptophyta; class Magnoliopsida; order Zingiberales; family Zingiberaceae; genus Kaempferia; species Kaempferia parviflora. The sequence continues at coordinate 1,503 of JBAMIE010191883.1, read as the reverse complement.
GGATCAACCAGGACCGTTTGCACAGACCATTTCTGTTGGTGCCCCAAGTAACTTTGATATGGTCAACTAAGTTAGGTTAGGTCATGTTGTTTTCTAATCCTTGTGTCTAAGTGTGCAAGAGCTAAGGAACACAAGAAGTCGAGCGAAAGATGCGGCGGACAAGAAGGACGATGCGAGAAGTGATCGACAGGCTTAGTGCGTCCGAGGGACGAGAAACTGCGGAAGAGTACACCGGCGGACGAGAAGGATGCAGGCGTCGGTACGAGGGATGAGAAGTCAGAACGGAAGACTGCTCAAAAAGAAGGTCAGAGTTGGGTTCGAGTGAGCTCAACTCCGAATGACTGGAACATCACCTACGTGAAGAAAAGTCAACTCCAAGGTTGACTTAAGAAGCTGCCAGCATCGAGGAACGCACCCTCAGCATACCCAATGTGTCCTAAGTGAAGGCGCATTCAGCAGCTGAAGGCGCCTTCAAGTCTGGATCACAGACTGTTGCGAGGAGATAAAATTTTATCTCTTAAGATAAAACTCTATCCAGTTGAAGGGGCTTTGAGCCTTCCTGGAGGCGCCTTTTAACCTAGAAAACTATCTCCCGATGCTATAAAAGCAACCTAGAGCTAAGAATATAAACACAACTGATACACAACATCTGTAATTAATTTCTAGTTTATTTCTGAGCGTTAAGAGTCTATAAGAAGCTTCTCTTCCTACAACGAAGGAGTTCTACTAGTGAACTTTTCTACTGGCTTAGATTAACAACCATTCAGGTTGTAACCAAGTAATTTTGAGTCCCTTTCTTTTATGTTGTGTTTCTTAATTAATTTGTTAAACTAACGTTGTATCCTTACTAGAGTTAGCTTGAGGTTATAAATCTTTTATGTAGGCTATTCATCCCCTCTAGTCGGCCTTCGCTGCACCATCACTTGGTATCAGAGCCCAACTGCCTCAGAAGGACTAACCAGATTTTGAAATACTTTTAATAATCAACAAAGGACCAACAAGGAGTAGACAAAGAAGAGTGCCAATGGACCAAAAGAAATAAGTGGCTTCGTAGCAAACGAACAAGCTGAGTTCCATCTGCTGAGCATTCTACCTTATATGCTCCAATAATGTCACAAATGAGCTGATCAAATTAATATAAAATGTGAAAAACCCTCAACTAAACACAAAAAGTGATGTAGAATAGAGGCCCAAAGTCGATCTCTCAAAAGGAACTAGTAATGGATGTTTAATCTAGAATTCAACTCTTTTTAAGTTTTCTCTTTGGTAAAATAAGGGGGTTTTGAATTTTGTAAATCGTAGATGACATGTAATAAAAGATTAATCTAAAACTGATGTGAAAAAATTTCTTACACCCTAATTCAACTTGAAACGAAAACTAATATAAAATTGCACGTAAACAAGAATTGAAATCTAACTAACTTAACCTAAGCATTCATTGAGATGGAAATTGCTCAAAAGAACTACACTAATGGAAATGGAATTGCAAGATTGAACTAAACT
>JBAMIE010191875.1:0-11939 GCA_037177295.1 Kaempferia parviflora | reverse complement strand
TCAGGAAATTTATTGAGCTTCTTTGTTGGTAACTGGTTTTTCTTTATATTATTGTTTATTCTGAAGGTAGATGTTTAACTATCTTAAACAAGAAACTTGATTAGCATACCAGTGAAAAATCCAATTTTTATGACATCATTGAGGTCCATGTATAAGAATTTATCTTTTTCTTAGTATTCAGGAAATTTATTGAGCTTCTTTGTTGGTAACTGGTTTTTCTTTATATTATTGTTTATTCTGAAGGTAGATGTTTAGTAAAGATACTATTTGTTACAGTTTACAGTCATGTTATTGAACACCAATGATTATGGGTAGATGTTTTTTGCCATAGGTAATACAGTTTATGTTAGACTGTTCAATGAACCAGAACAACTTAGGTCATTTTTGAAAAAAAAAAATTATGTCCCTTGGCCTATTCAGTTATTGGATTGAATTCACATTTTCATCTTATTGTGGTTTGGTCTTTAATCGAGAAGTTTGCCTACTTGAATGGTATGAAATATCTTGTTGTCTAGGGCAATCAGTACAGATTTCATTCTATGATATAGTTTGTACCTTGGCTCAGAAACTTTTCTTGCTAGAATTATACTAAGTAGTTGTGAGAAACAAATATGTTTTAAATTCATAGTATTCTAACTTGCTAAATTGCTCTCTTATTGCCATTTTCAGTATCAAGGCATCGCACACTTATGAACGTGTTTGACAAAGTACCTAATGTTCACAAAGATGCTTTTGTTGCTCCTAGTGCTTCTGTTATTGGTGATGTCCAAGTAGGCCAAGGATCATCAATTTGGTATGGATGTGTTTTGCGAGGTATGTTGTGATTTCAATTAATTTCCATAGGACATGTACAACCAAAACATAATGATGTTTCCATATCTTTTCTTATTTCCTTACAAAATTCATTTTATTGGCATCAAATTTTCTAACTTAGAAAGGTGTAGGAAAACATAGCAACAAGAAGTTGCATTCCTGAATTAATATGCTATCATGACTAGCATAGGTAAGAGGACCCATTAAATTATCTGGCTCAATCCAAGCACTAGAATGCTCAAGCCCAATATAGTAGTTTCTCACTGGTCTAAGCTTATTGATTCTCCTCGTTAGCCCAAAACTTTAACGTGAGACATGGCAATCTCACCCACTTAAGTCTTGATGTCCTCTGCTTATACAGAATGCATATTTTTAAATTACAATTGAGTAATTAATTTAGGCTGACAAATAAGAATCATATTTTAGGAATGAGTAATTCAAATATCTTACAATCTGTTATAACTTTTGGTTAGTTGATTTTTTTATTTTATAATTATGCTTATTTTAAGAGATGTGAATAAAGGAGAAGTGGAAAGACCAAATTGAAAGAAAAAAAGAAGCTTAACCTCTTCTTGTTTACTTGGAAGGATGGCAATGGAAGGAATAGTAACTGGTTTTCCTTTATATTATTGTATATTCTGAAGGCAGATGTTTAATATAAGCTGACTATTTTCTCTTTCCTTAAACTAGCTCATTCATTTTGTTTGCTTGAATCTATGGCGTCGGTGGCTAATTGATTATTTAAGTTATATGCAATCAGATATGCACTATTTAGCCCAAGTGGGATGGATATGCTCTTTGCAGTCTGAAATGCACATGAGTATAGCTACATATACACCCAGTATGCTAATTGATTGCATAAGATATTTTATCCATTGACATTTCTTGATTAACTGGGTTTTCCAACTGAGATAGTTGGAGAGAAATAAAAATATTTTCCCCCATGTGCTTGAGAATTTAAAACGTTTATTTTTTGAGGGATTTTGATAAACCGTGAAAAATTCACCTTCATCTCACACAAGTCTTTCCAGAACAATTCCTCTACAACTCCTTGCACAACACTTATTGCACTGCCTCAGCTCATCGTACTAGTGAAATACTATGCTAATGTGCTCCAAAACAGCAGAAAAGGATGAAAAATTATCATGATTTTGGAAGCCAACTGGTATGTTGAAAGTTTGATATCACATTCCAACCAATAGGAGGTTGCAATTGGATTGACTCAAAAATCTAGTATATATTATTTTACTCGTTGGCGCTCATGTTTATCTTTTGTTTGGTTTCCCACTGAATTCTATTTATTTGATTTAAATATGTATTTGACAATAACAAAAGCTATAATAACCCACCTATTTGTGGTCAGGCAGATGGTTCATTAGAAGAATTCATATACACCTTCAAATAATTTAGAAAGCCAATGACTTAAAGCATACATTGCACAATGTTACACAACCAATGATGCATGCAGAAAAACAATAATTTTTTTTTCTCTGGGTATATTAGTAATTGTCAAAGGATCGTATTAATCATAGATTGATCATTAGAAATTTAGAAAATTTGTTGTTGCTAGATCTACTGCTAGTGAATAGTTGTTGAGGAAGAAGACAATCAACTTTCGGCTAGACATTTCTTATTGTTAGTTTAGCTTTTTGATTCATTTTAGTCTGATCCTTTGCAGGTGATGTAAACAGAATCCATGTTGGATCTGGCACTAATATACAAGATAATTCTCTGGTGCATGTGGCAAAATCTAATTTAAGTGGGAAGGTCCTGCCAACTATTATTGGAGATAATGTTACAGTAGGCAAGTGATTTTGATCATTCTTGGTGATAGTTTCTATAAATTGCTTAGCATGTCTTGCATAAGATATTGGGTTATAAATTATTGTTCTATTGTCAACATGTTTATTTCTTTACTATGAATCCATGTCCAAGCTGGCAGTTCTTTACATCCCAGCCATAAAGTTTTTTGTTCAAAAACCTTGCATTTTTTTTTTTAAATGAGGCCAATTCATGACCATATTAAGATTTGGATTTTGGATTCAAGATACAGATGAATTGCATCTTATAGATCTCATTCTTGAATTGGCGTTTTAACTTTATATAGGTCATAGTGCTGTTTTGCATGGATGCACTATTGAGGATGAATCATTTGTCGGAATGGGTGCTGTATTGCTTGATGGGGTAATTGTGGAAAAGCATGGGATGGTTGCTGCAGGATCCCTCGTAAGGCAGAATACAAAGATCCCAGCTGGAGAGGTATCAACTATATTGTCATTTATGTTATGTTTTTATTTTCAGAAATCAACTTCTCCTGATGCCTTTAAAACCGGTTGCTCTATGCAATGAGAGTATACTTATTGTGAATGTTGATTTTGTTAACAATTCTCTTATGTTGCAAAGTTCTCGGTTCATCAAGATTGTGTTAATTTAGTTTCAACTGTATCAGAAATAAACAGTTGATCTAACAATTAGGAACTCATCTTTCTTCCAAAGTCTTTGTTTGACCTACTTTCTGTCCTTATGTGATCTAGCACTTCACATATGGTCCCAACCCGTACTCAAATATTCAAGGATATGATATCTGAGATAGGAAATCACAAATGCACCATAGAGAACTAGATAACAACTTTAAAGATACGCAGTAAGTTGATTTGGTGAAATTAGGTCTAACTTCAAACAATGATAATATGAGATGACGATAAGATGTGAGAAAATAAATTAATGTACCGGGGATTTATACTGGTTAACATAATTAGAAATAGTTTAAAAAATATCAACATTACTAGGGATGTACTCTTGCACTTCATTCAATGTAGGAACGAAATACATGTAGCACATTTTCTAATAGTCAAGACTAATATGAGCTGATGGCTTCTACCAATCAACAACAGTAGATGTCGAACATGATGGAACACTATTAGTGATACAGTAAGTATTCATTATATTTATTATTTATGGATTACACCCATTTGTGAATATTTGTTATGTGTCAGGTATGGGGAGGCAATCCTGCCAAGTTGCTGAGAAAGCTCACTGATGAAGAGATAGCTTTTATCGCTCAGTCTGCTACCAACTACGCTAACTTGGCCCAAGTGCATGCGGCTGAGAATGCCAAGTCATTCGATGAGATAGAGTTTGAGAAAGTTTTGCGCAAGAGGTTCGCACATAAGGATGAGGAGTATGACTCTATGCTGGGAATCGTCCGTGAAACACCCCCTGAGCTAATTCTTCCTGACAACATTTTGCCCGACAAGTCACGCACCACCCCTTCTCAGTAACTCAGCCTGAGCGAATTGAGCTGGTTTCATCGTCGACCAGTGTTTCAAGCTTTTTTTTTTGCAATAATTTGAAGTCTAGGCTCATTCTAGGACTGGCCTCTCTCTTCGTTTTCACTGCTTTTACGAGGATATTAAATTACTTTCAATGATCTCGCATGAACCGTGCTTTCAGAGATTCTTGTAAAGCACTCGAATGAGTGCAGAAACCTGCATGGATGTGGCTGTTGGAATAATAAGCTATTTTGTTTCCCAGATAGACAACTCGTGTTATTGTTTTGGTCTTTGGACGGAAAGTTTGTGTTTCTCTGCCCATTTGTTTTGTTGCCTTTATGTGCGTTTGTTGTTTACATTATTTCAATATGCAGTTATCCTATCAAAGTGCTGATAATATATATATAAAACTTGGATCGAAATTACTATGAGATATTTTAATAATGGAAAAAATATTAGAAAATATTTAAGAGTCACTTTTAAAGTAACCCTAGGAAAGACATCAATTTTATTCAATTGATTCTAAAATAGACAGCCTTCTCTAAATCATCTACTGGATATATCTAAAACATAATTTATGCACACTCGGAAGTTACTTTTTAAATATTCATCTTGAAAATTGGAGAAAAGATGTATATAAAAAAAATGCAAAATAACTATTTTATTGCTCACTCCAAGTGACTTAATATCGCTGGCCTGACAACAAGAATGACTAGCTAGTTGTTGATAGAATGAATATAGAAGCTTACAATACATTAAATGAGGTTGAACAAATGAGAATCTGAATGCATAATCATCAATCTGGATGTTCTCATTCTTGGTTTACCTTAAATTGACACATCAACAAGAGCAACAAAGCCGCAAAGAAAAAAAATGGATCTTGCTCTTCCAATCTTGCGACGAGCCTTCAAAGTTTAGTTTTAATCGTACATTTATGGCATCGCTTGCTTGCTACTCCAGTTTCAAATCCTTGCCATAGGCAGCGATTAGGAGAGCCTCAGCTCTTCCTGAAAAAAACAGAAACAAGGCTTCAACCTTTTGAGCTGCCAAAAAAACTGTATCTTTGATTGAAGTGCGCGGACAAATGTGTACCATGATCCTTTTTCCTTGTTAGAGAAGAGTGCAAACAGGGGAATAAAGAAGAAGCAACTCTCCTGCTATCCTCCTGTGTAAACAACATAGCAGATAATAAAAAAGGAACCATGGATATTAATCTAGAATTAAGATTAGAATCATATAAACATCGTTGACTTGACGCCAAACGAATGTGCTTGGTTCATCAAACACAATAATTATTCCTAGGAACTGTAACATAAATGCTTTTGAAATTTCCATGTTTGTTTTGTAGAAATAATTTGTTCAGCTTGTGAGGCCTGGCACAGTCTATTAAGGTCTGCTTTGCTCATTCATAATATTATATTTGATGGTTGAATAGAATAAAAATCTATAATTTTTGGAGAAGGGAATAAATGAGGAATAACTATTCTAGAATAGAGTAATGAAAAATCATTCATTATGATTTGGGAATGTATTTTAACATCATTTCAATTCCATAGGAATTGATTATTGAAATTCATTTTTGTTACCAAACAAATAAATACTTATTCTATGAAATTCATAGGGAATGGGATAGTTATTACCACAAACCAAACACACCATAATTTATAGTTGATATAAACTACAATAAAATTAGTGAGGCAAAGAATTAAGAATTCAGAAATAGATGAGTGATATTTTCAAATTCAAGTTGAACAGGATTTTTGTTCTTAACTATCTCTAGATTCGCTAAAGTACTTTCGATTGAAAGATTTGCAATCCTACATCTGACTGGATTGTAGTGCAGCTATTCAGTGTGTATCACACTAACCTTGGTTGAGGAACTCCGCTGGATACCAAAATGGTCCTTCCAAATGCGAGATACCACAGGCACAACTGAAAACCCTGATGCTACTAAAATCCCTATCCATAATCCATATGTGAACCCTCCACTCCACCATCCCTTTGTTGCAATGAAAGAGAATCAAAGCTACAATCATTAGCGACAAAAATTCCAACATGATGAAATACAGTATGATATAATGTTGCATTTCCTTTTTAGCAAGAAAATTTTGTTTTTATCAAGCTGAAATGTAGTGTAAAAAATGAATAGAACAATAATGAGCTAGTCAGTGAGTTATATGAACATGTCGCAAAACTACAAATGCCGATGACAAACAGAGTAATTCAATGTAGAACCTGGTTCAATTGAGAGTAGCTCAATAAGCAAATAACTCAATTAGTAAGGCCATGAATTTTGTCCCTCAATAAAAATGAAAAAATTAGCATGTTAACATAAATTAGCAAGTTGGAAGCAAGGGGAAGGCATGACATGGGATGGTAGATAGTCAATAGTTGAGCCCTATGAAGCTATTGGAGATGGAGTGGTCTGCTTTTGATCTTAGCGAGGTCACTGCAACAACTACGACTATGGGATGCGGAAACTGCACTAGGAAATCAAAGAGTGATTATGTAGAGCAGAGACAGAAGAGGGGCAGCGACATCAAACCCACAACCCCTCAAATTGGAGATCTAAAAGAAGAAACACTAGTTTTACCAGATCTGACATAGAATTGAGTGTTAAAATAGTACTATTATAAATAACATATACTCCATGCATACGACTCCAAATATTGACTAACTAACAAGTATTCCATGTGGACTAAACCTATATATGCTGCAACCATATAGTTATTAACTCTATTGATAGAACATAAATGTGACCTTTATGCATTTGCATAGAGGCCCCCATTGTAACAGAAAAATATTTAACACTAGCTTCAACCAATAATTAAAATGCAAGTAAACTCTGGTGCAAGCAACTAAGTAAAATAATTGAGGATAGAATTTTCTATAACTATAGAGATCCATAGTCCTATAACATGATCTCATACTATCTTCAATTCTCTGAAATGGAGTTATCCCTCCTATAGTGACATGAAAAATATAGTAAAGTTGATTGACAGACCATATGTCACCATGTAAATACAGATACATGCTTTTACATGAATTATTTTCTTTTTCAATATCATGCACAACACATAAAGAGTCAACAATCTTCCAGATTTTATGCAAGTTAAGGCATAGATACCACTAATATGAAGTGAACAAATCAATTGATATTGAATACCTGTTTTCCATCCTGCGGATAAGGCATAGACTGCTCAATAAATGCTTTAGTACCTAAAATAGAAATTTTATATTAGTCAACATAAATTGATAAAATTAACTCCATAGAAAATTTTACTAGAATAACCTAATATTGTCATTGTTGTAAGAAAATAATTACACTACCTGTTTACGAAGTGGAACTTATAATGTAAACAAAGTGTAGCTTTATCTATTCACCTTTCAATATATGTGACTAGTAATGACGTCTATTTTTATCTTTACTGAGTTACTTATTTGGTCATAGTTTTTTTTTTTCCTTTCTCACTACAAAAACTCTAATTTTCTGTGTCATTTAACATGGCAAGAACCCCAAAGAAAATTAACTCATAAGCGTTAAAACTACAAACATCTTCAGTAATTGCAACATCCAGTTTCTGTTTTTATAACTCACTGAATATGTTCAATCATCAAAATTTAAGAGTGAATTAATGGTTTATAAAAACCAATTTAAACATAAATTCCAAACATTAATAAGTGGAAGTAAGCAATCTCAAGAAGCATGAGGCTAGTGCTAGATAATTTAATTTTCAATATCACGAGTGCACAGAAATTGCATAGACAAGCAATGCAGTTTATACAGGTAGCTACAAAAGAACTGACTAAACTGGAACTAGGATAAACTTACACACTGATGCCAATTGTACTATCAGTACAGACTTCGTTGCTATGAAATTTGGATCTAAGACTTATGAAGGGAAGAACTGTTATAACAAACTCAAAGATTGGTATGAAGTTCAGCAGAAAATAGTAATTGGACTTAATGAAAATTGATGATGTACATCATGCTATTCATTTTTTTTTTTTAGAAAATTATGACTTTCTAAAGAGATATTTTTTCCTGCTTCATACCAAGTGGTGCGCCAAATGTTTGCAGCAACTGAATCATGGATCTTGCATCCAAGCGCTTTCGAACTCTTTTTCCGACCAATACTTGCATGTTTGGAGTATCAAACACCTGCTAAATGCTAGCAGTTGTTTGAGCAATTAGGAAGATCATAAGCATGGCAGTATTGCAAGTATAACTGTTCTTGAAATCACACAACATTCAGTAACGAACTGTGCAAACTATAGGGAACCATAGTATCAACATATACCAAGAAAAGCACTTATAATACTCAAATTCCTCCTACTAGGTCATGTCATATGAAATTGTCCAGGCCCAAGTTCAATTGAGAATTATCCTCCAGGCACATAGATGCACATTCACAAGCTAATTCTTAGCTTTGCAGATTTAAAAAAAAAAAAAATCATACACTAAGGCCCAAACATATTTAGATTATAGAAGTTCAATCTGCACACGATAGATGTGTCCTCAAATGAATACTTCCAAATATGCTTTTCTATTAAGTGAATGGTGGATGTAGTCCCAACTAAATAGACTAAAAGAGTGGTTCTTTGCCAAATCAATAAACCATAAACATTGCAAGATGACCTCTATCAAAGAGCTTGAAACTGTATATCAAATCAGGTAAAGGCCAGAGATAATAGTGTAACCTTTTTCCCCTTGTTCATGATAAAGGCTATCCAGCAACATGCTGAAAGTAATTGGAGACACATGGATTTAATTAAAAATTTAAGATTGAATGGGAACATCCAACCATCAATTTGCTTTCAGTAACTGCAGAAGAGAAACAACATGCTCCATGTTTGATAATTTCTAGCTTCTTCTTGTATTCCTACAGGTATAGATAAAAAAGAGAAGATATAGTTTGATAAGAAAATTAGGGAAAGCTATTCAACTTCTCCAAGTTAAATGTCCTTCAATCTTCTATTAAAACTTAAGAGATGGAAAAATACGAACTATTCATTTCACTCTTTTGCATCGCATGCTTGAAATTAACGTCAAAAGAATGACTTTTCCAAAATCCCCGCTTCCACAAGAGTTTCCACGAACATGCAAAATAAACTTTCCTGCAACCCTCAGTAACTACCTGAGCAGAATAACCAGAAGCATCTGGTTTCAGCAAAGCCACAGCCCCAGAAGCATCAGGGTCGATCCCAACCGCCCACCCCGCGACGCAATCGCCGCTCTCCGCCTCCTCATCGGCAGCAGGGACGGCCTGCCCGACCCTCTCCGAGAACGGGAAGGAGAGGGAATCCAGCCACTCCTCCTTGAGAAGCGCGGCGTCGGTCGCCCCGGTCCTAACCCTAGTGGAGAGAGCGAGCACGGTGGTCCGCCTCCCGCTGGGAAATAACTGGTCGGCGCCGGTGACAGCGAAGGCGTCGCCGTAGAGGTCTCGGCGGTGGACGGCGGCGCATCGGATGGCGGAGCGTAGAGCGGCCATGGAGGCGGGGGTTGGGCGGGAGATGCAGGATTGGGAGCCAATTTGGATGCTAGCCATAGAGAAACAACCGAAAGCCAAGCAAAATAATATCAGTGCAGAATCTGTAGCTTTCACTGGTCTCCTCTGGGTCCAGATAACTCATGAATCTATATATATATATATATATATATATATATATATATAATAATAATAATTTTAAAAGAGAAAAACATATTAAATTGACTATTATATCCTTGATAAAATCCTTTATAAAATTTATATATGTACTAGTATAAATAACAGAAAACAGCAACTCTGAATGGGATAACCAACAAAAACTCATTCCACCATCACCACTAGACTAAAAAAGAGTTTAAATTCTAAAGGGGTGCTTGGTCCATTGAAGGGTATGGAAAATAGGAATGAGGTGACGTTTGGTTAGGGATTTAGGAATAAATGAATGAAATGATAGAAAAATATGATATTTGGTTAATAGGTTTGGGAATAAATATTTGGGAATCATTTCTAAATATTTGGGAATCACCGACCACGTATTGTCGAATAGTATTTTAATATGAAACATTCTAAGGCCAAAAATGTGATTGAGAGATGCTTTGGGTTGCTAAAAGGGGATGGAAAATATTAGCCTCCCCTTCATTTTTCCCTATTGAAACTCAAGTGCACATTATTTTAGCGTGTTGTCTTTTACACAATCTGATTTGAAAGTACATGAGTTTTGATCCACAAAAGTTGCAATCACTTGAAGAAGATAATATCGAAGATGAACACTTTGGAGATGAACACTTTGAAGATGATGAGTATGTGACAAGTATCACCCCAACAGAAACATGGACCAACTTTAAAAATACATTGACACTTGAAATGTTTAATCATTTGAGTGAAAGATCATATCCTTGACCATTTATGGGCAAGGGATATATTAATAATTTTGTTACTGTATTTTCATGAATGTTTCAACATGGTTGTCATATTTAAAAAGATGACTATTCTGTGAACTTAACTATTATTCATTTATTTTAGCAATTGTTTCTTTATAAATTTGGTATCACATGTAATATTTTCTTGTAGCCATGGTCTTTTTTACTCATTACTTGTAATGATTTGACCATGTATAATTAGTATTACATTATTATATGTTAGAATGGAGCAAGATCAAATAGTTCGGAGACATGGGAGAAATAAATACTTCTGGACAGAAACTGATGTCCAAGTATTAATCGCAACTCTTTAAGATATGGCTTGTGATGCTTCATGGAAGACAAATGGTGGTCTTAAAAGCAATTACATGGCTAGGTGCATAAGAGAATGCTAAGCAAGATACCTATTTTTACAAAACAAGTTACACCTCATCTTGAATCAAAGATCAAGTGGTTAAAGACAAGATTTCATATTATTAATGACATATGTAGCCAAAGTGGATGCCAATGGAATGATGTGGAGAAAAAAAAATAGCATGTGAAAAGCAATGGTTTGATAGCTACTGTTAGGTAATTTCATATAACCTAATTTTATATAAGTTTTCTAATTTGACAGTAGCTTTCTGTTGGTGCAGTTTGTGCTAATAATCAAACTTTGGTTTTGATGAATAACAAATAGGTTAAAGTTAGAGTATGTGTGATCTAGCAAGACTGTAAAGTTTGTAGGAAAAGTCCAGAGGTTCAAATTTGGCATCGATCCGGGACGTTTGACTCCCGGTGTCTCGATCCGGGACGTTCGACTCCCGGTGTCTCGATCCGGGATGTTCGATTCCCGATGTCTTGATCCGGGATGTTCTATTCCCAGTGTCTTGATCCAGGATGTTCGATTCCCAGTGTTGGTGATCCGGGATGTCCGATTCCCGGTGTGGATGATCCAGATGTGCGATTCTGGGGTGAGCGATCCGGATGTTCAATTTCGGTGTCTGAGTTCCGGATGTTTGATTCCGGAAGATAAGTAAGGTAAGTCACTGGAGGAGAGTGACTGTGAGGATGTGTTCCTGTTCGAAGGAACAAGTAAGTGTTGGACCAGCTTAGACCCATTTCGGGACTCTAAGTTGAGTTCTTTTTTTTTGACTAAGTTTTGGTCATTGGAGAGACAAAACTTAATTACTACTAACTCATTTTGAACTGTGCTAACTCTGTTTTGCAGATTATATTTGTTATTCTAACTTATCTGTATGTAGGAACTAAAAAGTCAGAATTGTGGCTCCAGGCGCCCGGGATGTTCCTGCACCAGATAAGACTTTGCTCAGGTGGCACGCAACAGCTGGCCGGTACACATCAGCGATGCGAGCACCCTGGAGTGGATAAACTCTGGAGTTAGAGTTTCGACGAGGACCTGTCAGTCAGCGTGCTCGGGCACCAGGGAGGATCCGGGCACCCGG
>JBAMIE010191852.1:0-11940 GCA_037177295.1 Kaempferia parviflora | reverse complement strand
CTGTTCGAGTCGCGAAAACAATCTCTTGCAAAATACAAGGGGTCCGACCCGCATTGGGCGGGAGCTTCGTGCATCCGGCTGCCCTTTGTTATTATATATGATCATTTCCCCTCAATTATACGAATCACCTTTCTAAACACGAGTTTTATATTCTATATTAGCTATTTCCAGTAATTGTTGTATAACTATTAGCTTCTTATTTGCTACAATAGCCTGAGCGAGGTCCCGTAAATACACCCATTCTGTGTTTAAAATCTTATATTTGCTGGATGATTTATATGAATCAGAAATTTTTCTTTTGAATTTGATTTTAGGAGGGTGATTTATCCCTTGTAGCCTGTAGGTGATTAAATATTTTCTAGGAGTCTGACCTAATAGAGTTGACTTTGACTCATTGAATTGTGGTAGAGCCTATTACATCCCAAAATGACTAGTCATAAACATAATTTTAGGAGGGTGATTTATCCCTTGTAGTTTGTAGGTGATTAAATATTTTCAAGGAGTCTGACCTTGTAGAGTTGACTTTGACTCATTTAATTGTGGTAGAGCCTATTACATTCCAAAATGACTAGTCATAGACATAATTTACCACTGCAGTTGTCCACGTGGGACTAATGAGCATGGAGTTTCTTAGATTTAAGATACTCTTTCACGTCCATCACAACTTAGAGGAAATTCCGAGTTTAGATAGCATGTTGAATTCAGATGGAGCTCATTCCATCTGAAAATAATTAGTCATTTGAGGCGGTAATACCCTTCTAACATGTAAACATAATAGACCATTGTATGGCGAGCGATTCGCCTTTTTCCACATAATAGACCATTGTATGGCTCTGGGACGGGTTGGTGGGGGCGTTGGGGTGGGCGTGTTTGTTTTTTTTTTTTTTTTTTTTTTTGCCACATAATAGACCATTGTATGCGCGTCCGAGCATATACCTCCCCCGTGCTTTAACCATCTGTACTAATGGCTAGTGGCCACCTGTGATTTATCTCCTCCGTGTTGGCCTAGGGACTGGTTGGTGGGGGCGCTAGGGCGAGTGAATCGCCTTTTTTGCTACATAATAGACCATTGTAGAGCTTGCGGTGTCCTACCTTCAATGATTGTACTTCGTAATGTACCATCTAGAGGAAGAAATCAATATGAAAATTTTCAACAAAGATGACCAAGGTGGCAATTCAAGAGGCAATACAAGATGACATAGGGTTCAATTGTGATAGGTTTCAAGCATCTTCCATTACCTTGTTGCATTTTCAGCCAGAAAAATCATACTGATCTTGTTTCAAAGCTGAAATGCTTCAGCAAGCAAATGAGATCAATTTTTATTAGTCGGTGGCCTATGTAGGAGCAGAAGTCATTGTATTCATGTGTGGCCATTTGACATCTGGGGCTTTACTCCCAGATAATGACCTGATGCATGTATGGAAATTTGAGTTTTATTACTCAGTGGCCTATGTAGGAGCGTAAGGCATTTATTCATGTGAGTCACCTGATATCTGGGGCTTTACTCTCACTTCAAGACCACTCATACGAAAAGGAGCTTTTTGAACATAGCACAATAATGTCCAAGTGGCAATTACAGTGAGGCAAAAGTAACCTTACAGGGTCATGTGCAGTTTGTAGCTTCCAATAAACATGTTAGATCAAGAGAAAAAAATGCTTATGGATGGATATTATATGGTGCTTAAACTTCAGCCGCAAATCATGTAGCATAAGCCATTTTTCATTGCCAGAAATTTCATATTCCACTCACATCTTGTCTGTAATGGTATGCAATAGCTTCTTTGGTGAATTTTGTAAAAAATAACATAAATTAATACAACGTGTATTCTCCTGTGGATTCTTGTGTATCTTGTCTATCCTGACTAAATATAATGCTTAGCATTAATGCCTGTAGCATTTAGTTATCACATCAATTGTTAATAATACTATCGTTATCGTTATGCTTCATATATAACCAGTGATACTTTGAGAATAATGTTCCTTTTGCTTGATATCTTATGAATCACTTCTGAATAGTTTCCTCCAAACAAACGTTTTTGCTAGCTTCTTATCTGAGCTTCTGACGTTTTAGGAAGAACAAGAGGCTGCTCTTAAGCAACTAAGGAAAAATTTGACTTTCCGAGCAACACCAATGCCCAGCTTCTATCACGAGGGACCTCCACCTAAGGTTGAACTTAAAAAGGTACTAAGTTGAAGCTTTGACTTGATAACTAGTGCATTTAAGGGAGTTGTTAAATTATGTTATTGTCTGAATAAATTATATAGTTTGAACAGATTGGATTTACTAGGGCTATGTAAAGTATTTCATGGCTGATTTTTGTTCTGTATTCATACTGTTTTAGTAAGTTCAACGCCTAAGTTTGCATGATAATTTATAGTTTGCCTATTCTTGATAACCTTGAACTAAAATTTGACTAGCAGGTGTTAATATTTAAACAACAATCTTGAAAACACATACTAGTGAGGAGAAAAAGAAATGCTGTTTGTCTTTTTAAAATAAGTTTGCAATAATTCAGATACCCATATGGTCAAGATTATGGCTTTTTAACTTATCTTCCGCCATGATATACTAATATGTTCACACAAAAGCTACCTTAGATTTGTAATGAATTATTTTCAAAATGATTCTCATAGAGAATGCCCCATCATGTCAGTCTTATTTGAAGATGTGTAGCATCTTCCATCCAACATAGCCGCACATACTATAATCTTTTGGTTTTTCTTGTATCATATATTCTTATATGGTGTATACCTAATGTGATCCTCACATAATAGGTCCCCCCTACCCGTGCTCGATCACCAAAACTGGGTCGAAGGAAGAGCTGTGGTGACATGAACACAGCCACTGAAGGAGAAAACGGTGGCTGGGGACGTGGTCGACTTCAGCGTCACAGTTTAGCCACTTGCAAGGATGCTACAAACAAGTTGAACACTACCCCCAGGAACCAGAACCCAGTGAATAAGCTCAAAGAAGGGATCAAATCTGCTAGAGAGAACTCTAAGCAGCAGCCTACCAACAAAGAGGTCTCTCAGGCTACATCTGATGTAGTGTCACCAATCAGCCCCAGTGTTTAACATCTCGTAAGTTGTTCTAATCTTAATTTACTTGAACTTGCAAAACTCTCCCTATAATTTATAATTTATCTCCATATCAAACTATCCAATTAAGATGGGTAGTGTCAGTGAACTTCACGGGTATAATGTAAATTTTGTAGGTACCTATATATGTTAGATCATGGCACTGGGTTTGCTGCAATTTTAGTTTTTTATTATGATCCTATTAGCATCAGTAACTCATGCCAATATTAGTAGAATTCAAGGGACACATCTGTAGAAAAGGTTTGCTTTTTTGTTTTTGCTCCTGTGGTTTGTGCCACGCCATGTTTACTGTCAGTAAAATGAGAGGAGAGGAAATTACTGATTTCAAGGTACTTCCGTTAGTTTCTCTCTCCAAAGTATTGCAAGTGAATGGTCAGCTTTGCTCTTTTGCACAGTGAGCTCAAGCAATGCGATGATGGCAAGAGGTGTGCTTGGGCAGCCATGGTGGATGGCAGATAATGGATGACAGGTTTGAACAAGGTTGAGATGAGGGCATTGGTGAGGTTGTATGCAGGGAAGGTTGAGATCAAGAATGGTGAGGCCCAGGTTCAAGTGGCGAGTGGTGGGAGAGATGAATAAGGAAATGAAGAGGTTGGTGGGGTGCGGGTTCTCCAAACAAGGCCTTCGAGTAAGGGAAGGTAACAGGCAGTGAACATGTAAGGCAGGTGAGGAACAAAAGGCAGAGAGTTGTAGGGGTTTTCCAGGCAGGGTGAGCCAGCAAGGAAGTCAACAAGGACGTAATTGTAATGTTTCCCCTCCCTCGAGGAGATGATTATAAATGTGAGGGATAATATCTCTTTCCTTTTCTTTCATCTCTTCTCTTTGCTTGTATGACAGAGTAAACATTAGTGTCTAATTACTTGGATCAAAGATAGGGCAAGTGAGTTTGAGAAGGCTGAAGACAGTCAACAAGGTAGTCAAGTGAGGGAGGGAAGGCAGTAGTGAAGGTTTCATGGGTAGGGCAAGTCAGTGAGGAAGATGATAGAATGATACTGCAATGTCTTTCCCTTTCCTCCTATCAAAGAATAAACACAACTTTAAGTTAGATTACTTAGATGGAAGCCTCTCAAAGAACAAACACAACTTAAGGTCTCAGAGAATCACCAAAGAAGCCTCTTCTTTCAGGTCTCCTTCACCTGCATCCTCCTGTTATTGGCCTCGCTGCTTGTCGCCGATGCTGGGCAGGTAGGTGTTGCTCAATCCAAGTCATTTGTCTATGTCGTTTCTCAAACAAAGTGTGCCGCCTAGAAGTCAATCTGTTTGCTCTGCCAATCCTTCGGGATCTAGCAGGCCCTGCCCTCCTCACTTAGTGGTTACACCTAACATATGTTGTATGGACCGAATTAGCCATTGGTTGTGCTGCTAATAACATCCATAAGTATGGTCTTTATGGTAGGTCTAAATCTACATACATGTTTGTGTTGAGTGGGGTGGAGAGATCTAGTACTGCAGTCTGTAGTTGGTTCGAATATCATAATAATTAAACATGTTTGGATTTGTGATATGTTATGCTATATATTGTCCAAATAAATTTCCATGTAAGGAATCAATTCTCTATATCTATACCAGTGTTTTTAAAGTCTGATCGACCAAAGAATTATCTTGTGTTGAAATAATAAGTATTTTTTGGTAGAACTGAATTATTGATGAATTCAATCAGATATGACTTATGAAGATGAATCAAAGTCAGAAATCAAGGTCAGTAGATGTGATTGTATTTGCTTTAAGATGTGATATGTTTATAGTTTCGACAAGGATGAGTATGTATTCCATACATCAAAGTCAGCTGCTGAAAGTGATTAGTTATTTGAGAAGAGGATACCCTTCGAATTCATCACATTTATTCATGTTGAAATTACTGAGTACAAGTATTTTAGCTTCAATGAGTTGGAGTAAAATGCATTGTGTCCTAAAATTTCTAGTCATTTGAGATAGTACTGCCCTTTTGTTGTAGGTACACAGATCATTATGCTTGTCTGTGTTGTGCAAGTAATGAACATAGGGCATTTTAGTTTTGGCATACTTGCATTCGATGAATTGCAATACCTCCCAAACCAGTTGATCACTTGGGAGAGGATACCTTTCTAATATATATTGACATAATGAATCATTTCAGTTCATGTGGGACCAATGTGTGTGAAATATTTAGTTCTAACACATCATAATTCAGAGGTGTGAGCTTGGATTATCATACTAGCCTAGATAAATGAATAGGGCTTAGTCTAAATAGGGTTAAGCTGAGTCAGCTCTACTCAGCAAGTCGGTTTTAAATTTTGGCGGTAACCTTATCCTGTTCAGGTTTGGAATGTTACTCGCAATCTCAGGGCAAATTTCTGGCTAAATCTAGTACCTGGAATACTTTTCAATTTTTCAAAAATGAAGGAAGAATTACTTTCACTATTTAAAATACAAACAATAACTAAAAGAAAATTTAATTATAGCATTATTTTTTTTTTTGGTTTTGAATAAAGCATGACTTGATAAATAAGATATATATAATACTATTTGTTTATGGTAATCATGTTCATTTATATTTGTAGATCTAGGTTAAGTATTTTTTCCAACATCCCCAAGGCATGAGCACTCTAAGAGATGGATAAATAAATGAATACGAAAGTGTTCAATTTATCTTCTACTTGGTTGTACAAGTAATTAACTTAATAATCGACTTGCTTAACTCATTTAGCTCGCTCAGCAAACTCAATTGAATTAGCTCGTGTTCCCATTGAGGTTGAGTATGAAAACCTAGTCGAACAACATGGCGTGACTGACCCACTAGATTAGATCGACATGCCTAACCCATTTGATTTATTTGGCTTGCTCGGCCTAATAAATTCAATTGAGCCATTGAAATGTGAGTATTTTCATGTGGAAGAAAGATTTGGTTTTCACCTAATTTGAGAACCAAAATGGTAGACGGGGGAGAGGATCGCTCATCCATTCAACTTTTCATCCTCTCTAAGATATGTATATGTGCAAATAGTAAAAGGAAAAATTGTTACCATTATCAGCCATACACTTATTTCTTGTCAAAAAAAAATATTTCCTGTTTTCTTTTCCTCATCCACCTCAAACCCTTTTGAATGTAGTGGATAATAGTAGAGTTCGAGAATTGATGTGTAGAAGCTGATAATTGTTGATATGCTCGTATTGGTAAAAAAGCAATGTTAAATATACCGCTAGAAAGATCAAAGAATTTGTACCATCACACCTTATCAAAATAAACTCATTTGTTTTGCTATGACAATAATATTTAATATTACTAATATAATGATAACACCAAACAATTGAGTAGATTCGGACACAAAAAAAACTTTGTCAAATGTATAGGTACAATTTTGCAAGTACTCTATTTTGAAATCCAAAGTGTTTTGGGTACACCGTTTACTTGCTAGAATCGGTGCAAATCACGTTTGAAGATTTTTTAAATTTGGTTTCTCTTAAGTGCTCAAATCAATGTTTTCAAACGACAGAATTGACAAGTTGAGGAGAAAAATTTAATGATGTGTTGATAAAAACTTAAAAACTATAAAAAAATAAATAAAACAGTGGTAATCAATAAATTTCTAACAAAGTGGAATTTAACAGGTGAACCAATGACCCGATAGGCTTTGGCCATTTCATCTTCAATGGTAAAAAACGAGTGGATGGATGGTGAATCATTAGCTTCACCGCCACCGGAGCTAGAGGAACTTGACTTAGTGGTGATCGAGGGGTACTCAACTCGGGCTTCAGGTCGTAGCCTTAAATCCTATGGCACTCTTTGCATCTAAATAAATTTGACTCGTATAACATTCCACGTACCTAAAATGATACAACTGCAATTTAGACTTTAACCGACAGGAGATTAAAAAATGCGAGAACAAGAGATCCTAAAAAAAAGCTTTGACAAGGACCACAAGTTTAGATTGTGGTTATTGAATTTGAAAGAGCAATCCAAATATGGAAAGAGCACTTCAACTAATATACTACGATGGAGTTGTTTGTAAATAACAGTGTTGGCACTCGAGGGTTTGCCATGCATTTTAGGGCTCGGCTTTCTCGGGCAATGTAAGTCACATGAATATTCAAAGGCAAACAAACTGAATCAAGGGGAATAGAAGAATCACTTCATAACGAAATTCTTTAATTTAAGAGGAAAAAAGCGGAACGTACAGCTCACTGCAAAGCTCATAAGAAAAGATTACCTTGATACACCCATTGATATGACAAAATGACCAATCCTAGTTCTCAAGGCCCATTAGCAGGACGATACAAATATCCATTCCCCCCTCTTGTCAAATGGTCTCCAAGTTGGTAATGGTATCCATTGCCGTCTCCTTCCCCCAATCGGAGCATGGACAGATCAGTATTCATGTAAGGTAAATGATTCCGCATCAATCCATCAAACTGGCTGTATCTATTAGAATAAGGTGAAAACTCTGGTTGCTGAAGAAGTCCATCTCGCAGCCCCTGAAGAGGGTTACTGGACGCACCATAGGACCTAAGAAAGCCCTCTTCATAGTTCTGCTCAAACTGGTCATGCTGGCTGGAGGCGGTTGACAGATTGCCTGGTAACGAGTACTGCCGATTGAAAGTATAATCGGGACCTCTAGCTGTACAACCAAAGTTCTGTTCATCGTCCAGCAAGTCATTGATAATATCAAGGTGAGGAAACTCCTCTGTTATGGTCCCTTGTACTGGAGAGGGCATAGTCCGGGAAGCAATCCCAACCAACTCTTTTTGCAACTTTCCATAAACATTGAATTTCTCCGTGTCATTATCCATCAAAGCTGAACCATACCTCTGACTGCTGCTTTCACTGCTGCTGCTGGGTTTGTATTGGTTGATATCCTTCCATAGGTGCTGGCTACGGACTGCTTCCACATTAAGGCACCCAAAGGTCAATCCAGGCCGAATCAGCATTTGGTCATTCCTTAAAGGCGTTTGAGGTGGAAGCTTTGATGGAGATGATAACTGCAATGGAGGAGACTGTGAATATACAGCACTTTGCCCTGATGAAGCATAAACATCGGTGGAACCTGCCATCCTTACACTTGTAGTTTTGCCCATTATAGCATTCCTATATGATTGAGGAACATAATTTGGGGCAGATGGAGATGGATCCATCCCCAACCGACCAGCAGCACTAACCGAGCGAGAAAGAAGAGGTACTGCTTGGACAATGGGAGAAATAGATGCAGTGGACCTTGGTGCTGCTGTAAGAGGGGCACTGGATGGCCTTGACGTTGCATTGTCTTGGTGAGCAATACTATGTTTTGCCAGTGCATTTTGCTTCTGAGCTTCAGCCAGGGAACTGGAGGGCATTGGTTGAGATCCTGATGATGGACCAAGAACCTTATCGCTAAGGGCTGTGCTATTTGAATGTTTCAAAGTCTCAACTATATTGTCGGAAGTGCTGACAAGAGTGTCTGAGGTAAAGGTTGGTGACTGCTTTAGCTGCTGAATAGAGTTGTTTTGCTTTTCATGAAGATTTGAACAGGACTGTCTCTCCACCACAACCTGATCTTTGGCCATTTGCTTGTTTTGCAGAGAAAGGACCTGCTAGAATGACGACACAGTAACATTAAGTAAATGACTTTCGGAGTACCAAGTACCAACCTGAAATGTTTGTGTGTGTGTGTGTGTGCGCGCGCGCGTGTGTGTGTAAACGGAAGCAAGAACCGGAATGGAATTTTGGGAGAAAATCCAAAGTGATTAAGCTCAGGTTCAGGTTTTTCAACTTCACACCCGCGTGTATTGTATGTGGGTATATCTATGATATAAAGTAAATCCAGGTAAAAAATGCAACCATAACACAATTACAAAATATATAAACCATTAAATTGAACCAAATTTGAAAAACAAATGTTAACTTCCGAGTCAGTTCAGTTTGGTTTTCCATATCAAGTCAGGTGAGTTGCATTTTTTTGACCATCCCTAATACATAGAACAAAACTGATAGTTCACTGGCAAAAAATTCTACCTTTTCAACTTGAATTTGTTGCTGTTGCATCTCAGTCTTCGAGGATGATTCTGTGAGTGCAGATTCTGGTTGGTCAACTTTGCTATCTGAGACATTATTTGAATGTCTATCAACAATAGCTTCAGCTCGCACAGTCGAACTTATTCTGCTGTGTGTTTCTTTACGCCGGTGGTTCTTTCCTCTGCAAATACAGTTTTTAACACCTTATACACGAGGTCTTACAATCAAAACTAAGATAAGCAAATTATTTACCTGTTGGGAGACAATTGAGTTATATTGATTGGTGAAATGGCTCCTTTATATGCTCCAGTAATGAAAACAGAGGGAACAGAGTCAGTCGAACAAGTTGAGGAACTATCATCGATAATAGATTGGCTCCTCTTATCAATGTGCCCGTTCTGGACATCACTGCCACTAGCTTCAGTGGTAAGATGAATTTCTGAAGTATCTGTATCCCAATTAATAGGACTGGCAGCTGGGTCATCTAAATCAGGTTGAAGCATTTCAGCAGCAACATCTACAGTGTCAGAAATATCAGATGCATCTTCATGTGCACCGATCTTCTTGATAGAATGTTCTACTGGCTCAGAATAGAATGAATCTGAAGTCCTTTCTTCTTCATAAGTTTCTTGCTGGAGTGCTTCTTGCACAAGATTACCCCTGTCATATTTTCCCTTCTCTTTACCTTTGCGATTATTGCGCTTCTGTTTAGCCTGGAAGAAGAATAAGCAAACAATAATGCAAGGTGCATTAAGCAAGCATCTACTTTAATGCTTCAAATGTACAAAAAAGAACTTTAGTTTTTGTATCACATGCTAGCACTATTTCTCTCAATCCCTATTGACATCATAAAAGTTTGAACACCAAAAATTATTTTAGATATCAAATTTTATCTTATTTAAAAAATTTACATTTTAAATTAGTTTTTAAATTTTTTAAAATAATTAATTAAGTTAAATTAAATTAAAATTTTAAAAATTAGGGTTGAGTAAAAGTGGATTTAGGGTTAGGTGGAGTTCACCAAGTAGTAGACATGGTGATTATGTTCAAGTAGGTTCAAACTGAGTTTAGTTCAGATTTATCTGTATCCGTTTATAATTGAACCAAATCTATATATAGAATAATTTGGTTCAATCATAGTAATACAGTTTATAAGGTTAGGAATTATACTATATTTAATTTTCTTTTCAATCTTGGTCCTACATTATTATATTTTTCCTTATAGTCCTACATTGGTATACTTTTCCTTGCAAAAGAACACAGAATAAAAACGAAACAGGATGATGGAGATGAGGGATAAAAAAAAGAAATAAAAAGGGGGAAAATAGGGGAATTACAAGGTGCCCCTGGTAGCAAGCTGCCATGGGAGTTGTGAGGCATTGTTGGTGGCAACATCCTACCGTCGTGGCTAGGCCTAGTTTCTATGAGGCCATGATAGTCACCCTTGGCTATGGTCTATCCTCGAGGCCATTGTCGCAAGAGCCCACCACCAAGTATTGGTGTGAAAGAGTTCTGATGCCGAGGCAGAACAATAAATTCCTCTTGTAGGAGTGGCAGAGGTATTTTAATTATTGTTTTAAAACATTTAGTTTCCAAAATATTTCTCCATTTTAGCTTCAAATTTAATCTAATTACATTTCATACATTAGCACAATATTGTCTCAAGGAGATTTATTTTGACTGTCATTGGTTAGTTCATCTAGTTTTAATGTGGAAAAAAAGGGAGCTTAAAACTGACCCTTGATGTCTATAGCTATAGAAAAAATTGTTTGCCCGCTATTAGTAACTCTAGGATTAGTAACAAAATTATTACATTAATATAACTATTAGGCATTCCTTTCTTCTCTAAAATTTACCGTAATAGTTATTTAGGATTCTGTTTAGGATTCTACCAATAAAAATCCTATACAAATGAATGCTTCTTTTTCTCTATATTTTTCCTTTGTCTTATCAAATAAATCGAATTTATAGTTGATCTTCCAAACATAAAATTAAATTGATTTTCAAGAATGGTGATTTCATCTGTTACTCAAAAATTAGAATAACGTTGTATAACACTTTTACTTTTATAAGTAGATATTAAAATGTTTGTCCTTCATTCTTCAAGCATCTTAGAACTATTTTTTTTTTAATAACTTAATAAATCAAATTATACTTTGATCTCATAAATTCTTCTTTCAAACAATGTTAACCATAACATATACCATTAAACAAATAATAAACATGGTTCATCTAATGAGTCGTGTTTTAGCTAACTTGTAAGAACAATAATGTATCTAGTTGAACTTTGGAAAGAAAATCAAGTTAACAAGCTCTTACAAAACAATATTAAGCTCAGTTACCATTGTGCTCAGTTCAAGCTCATTCATTTCCTTTTTTTCAATAAAGATGAGCTATGGACTCCAACTAATTTTTGAAATACAAATGAATCCTCCTTTTTGCTTGGTTCAAATGCCATTTAATTCCGTGCATCAATCTAATGTTTGGACCTTTATTCTAGACAAGATAAAAGAAGTCAAACAAACCAAAATCCATACAGTATAAAAATCTTGGTCAAATGTTTCGCATAGGCCTTGTAATCCATAATGCAGTGCATAACTCATATACGAAGGGAAAGGTTCTCCCATTGATTGATGGTCAAGACTATCCCAACCACTAGACCAGTGTTATCCGATGCACGAGACGCATCAAGGCGCAAAGGGCTCCCTAGAGCCTGAGGCACGAGGCGCGCCCGAGGCGCACGCCTCTTGAACACGAGATTGATTACTAAACTACTAACACACATATATAAGTCAAATATGATAACTTTTAATATTCCAAACGCACAAATATCAAACCACTAACCACGAGATACATAATATAACAAGCAAAACAA
>JBAMIE010191843.1:0-11941 GCA_037177295.1 Kaempferia parviflora | reverse complement strand
GTATCTTTACAACTTATTTTATGCTTCACTTTCTAATGCATTTTCTTATGATTTCACTGACATCTCGATCTTCTCCAGCTCCGTTTGTTCAATCTTGGTCATTTCAGGTGCATCATTCTTCAACTTATCTTCTTTCCTCCACATGGACTGTATTAAATTTACCTTGAAACAATACCTGTACTCGTGTGAATATAGATGCATTTTCTTGAAACAACAGAATCAAATAATTCATATAGACTTCATAAATTTACCTTCATATTATCATGTAGTTTCCAAGTTTGCTTCAATTGCTGTTGCAATTGATAAAAGTGACGCTTTAATGCTGCAAGTTGATATTTAAACAAAAGTTTTTCTAAGTTTTTTTTTCCCTTTATGCACTTTCTTTTTGGTTACCTTCTATACTAAAAGTGGGCAAACTTTTATTTTTATGCAGTGTTAAACCAATGTTAAAGATCATGAGAAGTTGGAGACAAAGAAATGTATCATAAGTTAGTAAAAGATGTTTTTGCAAAACTTTGAGGATGATGATGTTGTTATTTTACATTTTTGTTAGATTATATCCCCTTCATACAATCTAAGAAGGGATATGCTTTGTATAAACTTAATTTGTAGATTATGGTTATATATTTTTATTTAGCTTGTATGAAATTGTTTCTTTTGTGAAATAGTTGTTTGATTGTATTCATTTTGTTTCTCTACGAATAAAAAATTAGTAGATTATTACTTTTTCTTATCGTGAATATTTATATTTACTGTTTATATTTAGTGTAAAAATAGACAACGCTTTTTAAGCGTTGCAAAAATATTTATTTTACAAAAACAACAATGCTTATTGTGTGTTGTAAAAGCGTTGTCTTAAAAAAACAACAATATTTTTTAATTTTTGAAAATGCATTGTCGTTGCACTAAATAACAACGCTTTTTCCGCGTTATTTTATGTTGGACTTTTAACAACAGTGCTTTTAACAACACTTTTTCAGCCACAAAGACAACGCGAAAAAAGCGTTGTTGTTTAGCTTTTTTCTTGTAGTATATATATAGAGTTTGCCTATAACAACAACTATCACTCAGCAATTCAGATGACACCATTTGAAGCATTGTATAGCAGAGCTTGTAGGTCACCCACTCTTTGAGTAGAGGTTGGGGAACTATAGATTTTGGGTCCGTAGAGCATTCAGCGAGATGCAAAGTTAGTTCGTAATATCAGACACAGGATGTTAGAGGCTCAGGATCGTCTAAAAAATTTTGCAGATCGAAGATGGAGACCTTTGGAGTTTTTCGTAGAGGATCATGTATTCTTCCGGGTATCCCCTACCAAAGTGGTAAAGAGATTTGGTTTGAAGGGTAAGTTAGCTCCTCGCTATATTGGGCCCTTCCAGATTCTAGAGAAGATAGGTGAGGTAACCTATCGACTACATTACCACCATCACTTGTAGGGGTGCACGACGTATTCCATGTGTCTATGTTAAGGAAGTACATGTAGCATTCGACACACATTTTGATGAATGTATCGGTCTCATTACAGCCAGACACTATCTATGTGGAGGTTCTTGTGTGGATTCTGGGGCACAAGGTACGTAAAGTTTTTTTCAGTACTTGTGATTGTTAATCATGTACTGTTTACTTACTGCATATACGTAGAAAATTTGAAAACTAAATTTTTATTAGTGGGGGAGAATGTAAGATATTGTAATACATAATGACCAAATAATAATTGTTATTGGAGAATAGTGATATGAAAATTTTCAGAAATTTTTAGAAATTTTATGAGAATTAATTGGAGATCGGAAAGCCTGTTTTGTATATCCATTTAAGCGGGAGTTGATTGGAAAATGAACTTAGGGATTAATTGGAAATAACCTAAGTATATAAATTATATTAGTCGTCGACTTCTCTTCATTTTCCTGATTCATCTCTTCTCCCTCACAGCTTCGTCGTCGTCTTCTTCTTCTTCTTCTTCTTCTTCTTCTTCTTCTCTCGTTTCTTTGCCAACACCAAACGCCCTGGTCTGTTTGTGACGCCCCGTCCACCATCGACCAAAGACCTCGTCTCCTTCAAAGATCACTTGAGATCCTTCATCAACATTCTCGGTGAAGCACTGCTCTATCGGTGGATCGATGGACGGAGAAGGGAACGACGATTAGTGTTGAGTCTTCATCGCCGTGCATCCAATTTTAAGCAGTGAGTTCTTCCGTTTACTCCATCTTTGGTGTCGGATTTCTCCTCTTGAGCCGACACCCCTGTTCTTTATCACCTTCATAGAAGGAGGGATTTCCTTAATCGCTTGGACACTGAAGTTAAGGTAATCAAGAAACCTAAGCTAAGATTCCTGTATTGAATCTATTACTCCACCAATTTGATCTGTTGCATTGGAGGATAGCCGCTTCATCTGCTCCAATTCACTTATTGTTCCCAATTCCTTCTCACGGACACAAAAGCACCCACATCTCATCTTTAACCATTGGATTGAAGTAACTATGAATCTTAACCCTAGTTTGGAGTAGTAGATGTTTGGATCGATTGTTTCCATTTGAGAATAACTCCTAAACCTCTGTTTCTTGATGTCGGCAGTGAGGAAGGTTCGGTTGAATCTGGTTTGAGGGAGACTGCGGGAATATTGGTGGTCCTTGATGATCTTTGTGGCTGAATCAAAGGTAAGATTCAAACCTAGCATTTGATCTAAGGTTTGGAGGTTGGAATCTTGATCTAGGCTTCAAATTCTTGTTGTGCAGAATTGGAATTAGAAGATTTTGTTGTAGTTACGTGGGACAGCCACTTCCTTGTATTCTAACAGTCATTACTTTACTGTGAAGTCTCTACGTTGATGTAAGTGGTTGTATTAGAATTTGGGATTTTATGTAGACTTAATTCTTGCTTAAGCTTGGTACCATTTGCGTATATTTTTGATAGGAATGGGTGTATAATCTGATGTTGGATGTTATAGGGTTTGGAAAATGGTTGTTGGAATGTTTAAGTGACCTAATTCAATTTGATGTTGGAAGGTATGGATGTATTAGACACATGTTTAGTATATCTAGAATTGGATTATGGTTGGTTACGACACGATTAGTTTAATCCGAATGATGGATTGTGTAGAACATCTTTTCTTCATTGGATTATTAAAAAAATGATAAAATTACTGAACCCTAAGAAGCGGTGGATTAATTATCGATTTAGTTATCACAAATCTAATTGGATAATGGATTAGGGTTAGCTATTCATTTCATATGTGATTAGCTAATTGAAATATATGTAATTAGATAATTACACATGTCGTTGCAGGACCTTGATTTGTGACGAGTCGTACGACGTGGGACTTTATCTGACACGTTATCATATTGTGATGGGTATTTCTTCCTTGTACTCTATTTAGATCGTTTGATTTTAGTCATGGTTGTTTTATTTGATAAGTGGACTTCTTTATCTTAAATCTACTTGTTGTGCTATCCTGCTTGATACTTTATGTTTGACCTTTGAAAATTAACAAAATTATTTCATATACAGTCTTACTTTGAATATCTTTACTCTGTAGAGTAACCATAAGTATAGAGTATAACATAGGAGATACCCTGTTGTTTGTTACCATGCATGAGATGTTTACACATGTGTTATTATGTTCAGCGAACACCAGTTGAACCTACCCTTAGTTTTGGTTTAGGGGATAGGTGTATGATGTACGGTTGGTACCTTTATTGATTTGGTTGTGGTATTAATCATCATGCATGTGGTTTAGTGGTGGTACACATACTGATTGGATTGTTGAGTTAACTTTGTATTGGATGTACTCATACTGATTAGGTTGTTGCGATGACCAGGTACTGGTTATACTTATGTCGAGTGGATTGTTTTCCTTGACCTTATACGGAGGTGTTTGTGTTAATTGCATTATTGTATAGATGATGACGATGTTTGGCTTATGATTATTCATATCGTGTTCATCATCTCATTACATATGCTGACGGCTATTGCTCCGCTATACATGAGCTAGTCATCAATCATTTATGGCTGACCATTCGACCACTTCGAGGGAGGGAGTGGTGTGATGGATTGGAGCCTATCCTGTCGTGCCATCCAGTCAGTCAGGAGCATTGATATTTAGTATTATGAGCAGTCAGGGACCCATCGTGACGTAGCTAGATAGCTACCATGCGAACTGTCTGCCTCAGCCCACACATATACTGTAGTTTCTAGAGGGTAGTACAGTTGTCATCATCCGGTCTCTCGGCCATACAAGGGTCGTGGCATTTGGAGAGATGGGCGGGATGACCATGGAGCATGCATATGCACTGCATTTGGTGCGCGGTGCATCTTGAGGTGATTTTTTCATACATGTCTAGTAGATACTAGTTCGTATGTGATTGTGATTTGTTGCACTTGTTTGAGATATGTTTGCTGCATATGATTGCCATGACGCATACATATACACTTTTATTACATATACCTGTTGACTTGATTTATACAGATGTTACAGCTAATATAGTTATGGATACCTATGGGAGATACCTTACATTACCTGTATGTGTTGGTCTGGTACTGGTATGTATAATGTTTTGTGTCAGTTAGGATCATACTCTTATCTCCTACTAAGACTGTATATCCTTGATCTCTTTAATTTCCTTAACCATGCACTGTTCTTTATTCTATTACCCACTGAGTGACCCACACTCACCACCCTCTATATTATTCCTGATTATTTTTCAAGTTAGCATCTTGTTGTAGTTTGTGTCGCTTGGTGAATCTACTGCCGGTCCCACATCCCTGTGATGACAATATCACTTTTCTATTCATTTTGTTCATGTTCATTTTTGTTACTTGGAACTTATTTAGATTTTGACATTGTAATAATTGAACTTGGACTTTAGATTTGGCCTTCGGGCTCATGAGTATTACATTCAAGTTTTGGGTGTCCTACCCTTGTTTTCCGCTATGATGTTTTGAGTATCTTTTCATTTTCCATATTATGAGTCAATTGGAGGCTGGTTTTATTAAACTACGTGGTTATGTTATAATGTTTAGTCAACCGGAGGCTGTACTAATATAAACTGCATGGTTGTGAATATATATTTGTTATATTTGTTCCTGTCGTGTTGACCGAGGTTGAGAGATTTGTATTTTGAATTCATATTGTCACCGGTACAGGATAGATGCTGCCTGATTTTCATCAGACAGCGACTCCTCTAGGGGCGTGACATAGGGGTATAGGGTTAAGGTTGTAACATTATAGCAACTAGTCAATAGTAGATGATAACAAGTAGTTAAAACACATATTTCATGATCACAGCTAGCTGGATCATCAATTTAGTTTTCAAAACTAGTGTTCTAATGTATCACCTAATTGAATTAAATGGTGTATAGTGCCACGACATGCCACATAGTGTCTACTTCTCATGCATACTATAAGAAAATGTAATGGAAAAGCAACATTTCCCAATTTAAGTCATTCATAAATGTACTAGAACCAAATGATTGACAGTTGGAGTTGTTATATGTAAAAGCTCATTTAGCTGGGCCTTAGACATATCGCATATTCCAAACATTAGAGAACTTATACAAAATATGTTTGACAATTGGGACTATGATGATAAGTATTTCATCTTTCAAAATTAGAAGATTAGATTCATAAGAAAAGATGTTACACTGATTCTATGCCTTCCAGATAAAACTGATGAAATAAGTTTGTAGCTAAATGCAGCCTCCACCCCACTATACCTTCAACATTTTAAGGATCGGGAGTCTTCAAAGAATGAAGTAGAGAACATGCTGATCAACATTAACAAACAACCAAAACAATCTCTTGAATCAGATACCTTTTTTATCAACTTGTTATTTTATATTTTATATTTACATTTTATTACTACTACTAGCAATATATGTAGGATTGAATAAGAGCGATATAGTGGGGGGGGGGGGGGTGAATATTGCTACAATTTTTTTTTTTTTGATTTAAAATCAGGTTTTTGTTACGCAGTGGAAAGTAAGTTAATAAAATGAAAAGAGACAACGGAAGAGAAAAATACAATGCTAACACAGTTATTGTTTACTTGCTTCGGAGTCTTGTAACGACTCCTACTACAAGGCACATTTTCCTTGACCATTTACTTTGGGCAATCCATTAGCAGTTCGAGAAATTACAAAGTGAATACAATGAATTCAAAAATTAAGTGTAAAATATAAACTTATACTGATGACTTGGTGTTTGGAAAATCTGGCTTTCGGTCATCGGAACATCGTTGCAGAGTCTTCGACTTGTCATTGAAGCAGCGCACAGAAGAAGAGTTGTAAGAAGTTGTTATTTGAAACTTAATACTTTGAACTGCTCGAAGAACCCTTTTATAGGGTGCTGAAGGCACCTTCCAAATCTCAGAAGGCGCTTCCAGATTAGTTTGGATCAGTGCCGAAGAGGTTAGCCCTTATCCGCCTGGAGGCGCCTTCAATCCCCTGAAGGCACCTTCGGGCTCTCATGCGTCAAGCGACGCCGAAACCTTTATCCATCAATCTTATCTGTGCGAAGGCGCCTCCCGGTGCTCCGAGGCCCCTTCATGCCTTCCATGGACCTTCAACCGCTGGAGGCGCTCTCGCGCCTTCTGCGCAGGGCCTTTGGGCTGAAGACACCCGACGCGCCTCCCTTACCCTGGAGGCACCTCGAACACTGTAGATCCGAGGTTTTTCCTTCTTTTTCTTTCCTACAAAACATGTTAGTCCCAAAACTAAGTATTCTTGCAAAATCAAGTTAGGACACGTAATAATATGTAAAGAAAAAAATATAAATAGCCAGTGCTGTCTTGGTCCTGATTTTCAAGTTTCACTAGAAACCCTAGGTCAGACCGACGCATACTGTTCTCTCTCCGGGGAACATATCCTCACCTAGTCCACTCAGGATAAGTTACCTTTTGCCAACTGGCACCTCCGGTTGGACTTTTGCTTGGCCTCCAAAGACCTAGAACTTGATGATGTCCGACCCACAATCCATCTCGACTCCTATCCGCTATCCTCGCTCAGTAAAGTCTTCTGCTCGGTCCCCCAGACCAAGTCTTCGTGCTCGACTTCACTCGCCAATGCTTCGTTGCTCTATCCTCGACCAGGAATTTGTGCTCAACCCTGTAGGTCAAGACTTCATACCTTGATTACCTAGGACTTTCCTATACACTCAGCAAACCACATCAGTCCATAAAATAAGCTTAACTTTGAACTAGGTTTGCCATAAATCATAATAAGGTTCGATCTAGTTGCTTCCTGTAGCAGAAAAATACATGAATGAATTTTACTCACTGATCGTTCAGAGGAGAAGGAAGAACCGCGAGGATGATGGAGAAGTTTGGTGTCGATGATACGAACTTGCCGTTGCCAAGAAGATCACCTGTGGAACCTTCTTAGACTCTTCCACGAACCAAATCCCAAGCACTGTTCTTCTCCGATGGATTGCTCTTCGTCTTTTGCACACACCTCTGATCTCTCTCGGATTCTGATTTATCCTTTTGGACGCACCGAGCCATTGAATATATAGGAAACAAAAGCATCGGTTTAAAACCGATACTTTGATTTTGTTTTAATGCATTAAGCCTCAACGCTTAACGCTGCATCAATTGCATTTCTTCAATGGCTAAATGGTAAATGCTGCATTTCTGTAACGTCTAACACTTCCGCCACCAACAATCTCATCCTTTTTTATTTATGGTAACCCTAGTTCAAAGTAATCAAAATTAATTATTTAAAAAAAATAGGAAAATAGGATAGATACTTTTTAAACCTCCCCGTTAATCAATTATACTCCCCCTTAACAAATTATCGTTTGTAAAAGAGATGAAGCTTTTTCAAAAATATGGGAAATTAAGCTTTTTTAAAAATGATTTAACTTTGAACTTTTCTTTCACCCTTTTCCATATATTAAAAAGAATCAGATATAAGGGAAATAAAAAAACTAATAAGTGAATGTATAAGAGTAATTAAATAAAGTCTAAGTAAATAAACAAGTTAAATCTAAGCACCCATTTCTAGAGTCCAAGCATTAAAAAGGAACTAAAGTAAATCCTTAGGCACCTGTCTAACGCTTTTTGATACTTACTAACTGTTATAAATAGTATCTTTCACTTGGGTTTGTCAAGTCAAGTGTAACATTCAAATTAGTCAAAATGAGCTAGTTTACTTGACTTGATTAATTTTTAAGTGCATTTATAAAGACCTCCAACTTATGACGATGCACTGATTTTGAAGCATCTTAAGTCCAGGCCTTAGTCCTAACCATCTCAATCCAGTCTAGGTTGTCAATAAGGTTAGCCCTAATGTGCTTGTGAGATGCTAGCTTCTAAATCTATACGATAATGCAAGCTAGGGTTAAATCCTAGGCTAAGTCCAAATCAAAGAAAACTCCTAGTTTTGAAGGGGATAATTTTAAAATAAAATAAATCTAAGTATTAAAAAAACCTTTTGAAAACAGACATAGATTTTGAAAGAATAGGCATAAAAAAAAAAATCAAAGAATACTTTAAAAACTAAAATGGAGATTTGAAAATCTATTCTATCAAGCACATTCCAAGTTGCCTTCTTAGTGAACTAAACTCAAACTCAGGCAGGGGCTTAGTAAAAATGTCAGCTAAGTTGGACTTAAACTTTATATGTTGAAGTATAACTTTACCCCTAGCTACGTGGTCTCTAACGAAATGATGTTTCACCTCAATACGTTTTGTCCTAGAATGGTGAATTGAGTTTTTTTTGTAACATTAATTGATTTTGTTTGATCTAATCGAGTTTGATTTTGATTTGAGTTTAATCAGGTTTGAAGTTTAATGTTATTGATTGAGTTTGACCTGATTTGAAGTTTGATCTGATTTAAAGTTTAAACTAATTTAAGATTAATCTTATTTTAAGTTTGATATGATAGATTGATCTGATTTGATCTTAATCTGAATTAAATCTAAGGGTGTTTGTGAGATAGTTGATTAGGTTTAACTTAGATTAGATTAGATTTGACTTTAATTAAGGTTGAATAAATTGATTAAATTGGTTAAGTAATTAATTAAAATTTAATTAAGTTATTTAAGTAATTAATTAGAATTAATTAAAGTTGATTGATGAAT
This sequence comes from Kaempferia parviflora, assembly GCA_037177295.1. NCBI lineage: Eukaryota > Viridiplantae > Streptophyta > Magnoliopsida > Zingiberales > Zingiberaceae > Kaempferia > Kaempferia parviflora. Next base: position 2,867 of record JBAMIE010191843.1, on the reverse strand, counting down.
TTTAATTGAGTTTGATTGATTAAGTTTAATTCGTTTGATTATGTTTGATTTAGGTTTAATTAAATTTGATTAGGTTTGATTTAGGTTTAATTAAAGATGATTAGGTTTGATTTGGGTTTAATAAAAAAAGTTGATTAAATTTAATTTGGTTTAATTCAAATTAATTAATTCATTTGATTAAGTTGGTTAGATTTAATAATTAAGGTTGATTAATTTAATTAAAGTTTATGTTTGGTTAAATTGAGTTTAATTGATTAAGTTTAATTGAGTTTGATTGATTGAGTTTGATTAATTAAGTTTAATTTGATTTTATTAAAGTTGATTAAGTTTAATTTAGATTTAATTAAAGTTGATTAAGTTTAATTTGGTTTAATTAAAGTAAATTTGGTTCATTGAAGTTAATTTGGTTTATTAAAGTTAATTTGGTTCAATTAAAGTTGATTAAGTTTAATTTGGTTTAATTAAAATTAATTAATTCATTTGATTAAGTTGGTTAGGTTTAATAATTAAGGTTGATTAATTTGATTAAAGTTTAAGTTTGGTTAAATAGAGTTTTATTGATTAGGTTTAATTAAGTTTGATTGATTGAGTTTGATTAATTATGTTTAATTTGGTTTAATTAAAGTTGATTAAGTTTAATTTATGTTTAATTAAAGTTGATTAAGTTTAATTTGGTATAATTAAAGTTGATTAAGTTTAATTTAGGTTAAATTAAAGGTGATTAGGTTTAATTTAGTTTAATTAAAGTTGATAAGGTTTAATTTGGTTTAATTAAAGTTGATTAAATTGGTTAATTAATTAATTATAGTTTAATTAAGTTTGATTTGGTTTAATAAAGTTGATTATGTTGATTAAGTTTGATTTGGTTTAATTATATTAAATTTCATTGAGTTGGTTAAAGTTTTAATTAAGATTTGATTAATTTAATTAAAGTTTAAGTTTGGTTAAAATGATTTAATTAAATTGAGTTTGATTGAGTTGGTTAAAGTTTTAATTAAGATTTGATTAATTTAGTTAAAGTTTAAGTTTAGTTAAATTGGTTTAATTAAATTGAGTTTGATTAAGTTGGTGAAATTAAGATTTGATTAAGTTGGTTAAAGTTTAATTAAGATTTGATTAAGTTGGTTAAATTAAGATTTGATTAAGTTGGTTAAAGTAAGATTTGATTAAGTTGATAAAGTTTAATTAAATTTGATTAAGTTGGTAAAATTAAGATTTGATTTTGAAAATTAAGATTGGGTTGGACTAACTTCATCAATCCTAACCATCTCACCCATTTATAAGTAACAAAACAGGGGACCTTATCTGTTTTGTGAGTTGGTTTTAATTTTATTTGAAATTTAAATGAAGTCTGAGATTTGAATGAACCTTAGGTTAGATTCAGATTTAAGAATTAATATTTTAAATATATATATTAATATTTGGATTCCAGGTCTTGGCGAGGCACAGAGGCCTTCTTTGGCCTAAGCCTTATTGGATCAACAACCCTTTCCTAGACAAAGACACATAAAGAAATAATATTTTTAAATTGCTTAGTCAGAAATCTTGGTCTAACTAGTCAAGGATGTAGCGAGGTAGCTTCGGCTAGTTCCACCGAGCTAATAATACCAAATAGGGAACGTCTTCCCCTACCTAACTTCCTAAATTGTTTTACTAATGTACTATCAACTCGACCCACCCTATTACTAGGTTGTACAACTTTTAATCAGGTCTAGTCCTTAACTAACCATTTTTAACCTAAGCATGATAGTTTGCAGAAAATAAATAAATAAACATCAAGCAAGGAAAAAAAATCTATCTCAGCAGGTAAATGGTCTTTCTATTGGCTCCCCATAAATCATAATCTCGATAAGGTGTATCTAGGTAATGGATCTGATTCTTGGGGATCCAATAGTGATTTATTCTAACTTGATTTATCAAGCTTAGTTTGGGGACCCATGCTTGGACTCGGGTGCTAGTATGATTTATTACAGAATAATAGGGCCTAAATCATGAATTGAATTTAAATCCAATTACGGATTTATTTAGAACAGTCTTCTATTTTTCAAGAATCTTATCAAAATTCTTGGAACCCAGAGTAAACCGTTCTAAGTCTACTCTAAGTTCTCTGACTTGAATTTTTAGGGAGGAATTCTCTTCCTCAATCTTTTGATCTTGAGTGGGGGTTTCTTCTTGAATTAGATAAGTCAGAGGACTTAAGTTGGTCTTTTCCTTAAGGAGTTTTACCTCCTCTCGGAGAGACCTGACCCGGTCATTAGACTTTGCTAGTTTGCGAGAAAGGTATAAGATGAGTTCATATAAATCAGATTCTGAAAAACAAGTTACCTTCAGTCGGCCCATTTCCGACAGTGAGACGGCTCCGTTATCGAACTCCGTTTCATCTTTCAATTCGGAATCGACGTTGATTTCGTCATGAGTTGTTAGTGCCAGTAGGTTAGAGTGCGCTGATTCTTCCTTATCTGATTCCGAGGAGGACTCGTCCCAAGTCGCTTGTAGCGCCTTCTTCCTCCTTTGTTTTTATGGCTCCTTTTGTATTGGGGCACTCTGTCTTGAAGTGCCCCTTCTCTCACACCCATAACAGGTGATACCTGCCTTGTTCTTGTAACGCCCCAAAATTTTTACAGAAAATTTTTAAATAATTAAGAATATGTTTGCATGATTTAATAGAAATTTTTCCAAAAAGAAAAAGGGGAAATAAAAAAAAGTAAGAAAAGAGGTCCAGCAGGGATTGAACCCTGAACCTCATGAGTGGTGAAGGAGAGTAAGAACCAGTTGGCCAAGCAGGCTTGTTGGTAGAAAGGAGAGGGAAAACCTTGTTAAAGGATTGGGAAGTGAATGAAGAGACACTTCTCTTCCTTAGTATAAAA
>JBAMIE010191834.1:0-11942 GCA_037177295.1 Kaempferia parviflora | reverse complement strand
ATATTCATTTGCTAGATGAAATATGAAGTGATGTGGTGAATTAGCAATTGGAAGAGAGAAGGCCAGGATGTTACAGAAGCTGCCTGGGATGGCTTCTTTTGATGAGGAAAGAAAAGAAGTAGGAGTGGGGGTTCGTATTCTTTGTTATTTTCTTCTCTTTTTTTTGCCATGACTAGACTGGGAGGGATTTTCTAGTTTGTTCCTTTCAAAGTTAATAATAATATAAACTTTCAAATCAAAGTTGGATTAACTAACAATTATTCAAATTTTCTAGTTACTACTATAGCTGTATTCTAAAACTAAACCAAAACAATGAAAGAAAACTTGCACTTAAATGTTAACCAAAATAAAATAATTGTCATATTAATACCTGCAAAAATCTTTAAAATACAACATAACTAACTAATTATTTCAACATGCGTCCATGAAAATTTATAATCATATCCTAAATACAACTACAAGGTATGATGCAAGGTATCTTATATTTTCTGTTACAACAAGAAAATGTCCTTTAGCATAAACAATTCCCTTGGTTTTCTAATTTTCAACAGTCTAAATCAGCTACCGAAATTTATAGTTGATGGATATTATCTTACTTTTGTAGCAGAAGCAAAATCTAATTGCGACCAATAAAGAAAAGGATTAGTGTGTATGTAAACGCAATCACAGTCCTAATCCTACTTTGATCACCCAAGTTAGTTCCAACTATTTCAGGTACCTGGATCTAATCCCTTCATTCAACCCTAAGCAATACTGTCACTATACTTTCAACAGTCAACTGGAAATTCCCTTTAGTCTAACTTCTATAGGCTCCCTGTAAGCTCAAATGCCCAGTCTGATAATTTCAATTTTTTGCCTCTAGAATATGTTTTTTAATTTCTCAATTTTACCTTCTAGTACTCGAGGATCTAAATATGACTTTGATTGTAAACTTACAAAGCGACATGAAAATCCTAAGAGAACCATGCATTCTAGTAACGGTGAACCTAAAAAATAGTAGATGCTTGGACCAAACTAAGCAAGAAAACTCAACTTATCAATAAAAGATTCTAATGAAAGGGAAGTAGTACCTGATACCAAAGTCAGTCTCACTGATGGTTTCCAGATCCAGGTGCAGTGTTAGCATTTGCTTGTTGTTGCTGCTGCTGCTGTTGAATTTGGAGAAGTAAATTAGCAGCGAATTGCAGGGTTGACTGATATCGCTGGTTCTTGTCAGCATCACCTTGGGATGTTCCCTGGCTTGAACCCGGTAATATGTTTTCTAGCTGCTGCCCTTGGTTAGTATACTCCATATTCCCTTTGTTATTTGGCATTGGCATGGCAGGTTGGTGCTGAGGTACATTTCCGAATGGACTATTAGCAGATGAACCAAGTCTTGGTTGCTGTTGAACCAAAGAAGGAAATGGATCGGTAACACTTGTTGTTAAACTTCCATAGTTGTCACGATTACCATAGGTGTTATCAAACTGATAATGTTGATTGTTTTGTGTGGCGGAAAACTGTCCACGTTGTGATGTTTCATAGTTATTCAACTGATTTGTTGAAACTGCAGGTGCTTGTTGCATTGTAAGAATCGGATTTTGAATCTGAATGCCACCATAAAATGGTTGTGTGGCAGGATCAGTCCCACTTGTCGTATTTGTGAATGTTGGAAACTGAAATGGAATTGCCGTATTTGTGACCGGAGGCCCCTGGCTATTGAAATCTTGACCTAATTGTGGTGGCAGCTTCTGTTGATCCATGGAATTAAGAGAAAGAGACATCTGATTCTCTTGCCTCCAACTCTGAAATGGAGCTGATCCATCAGGCATTGCAGGGGTGTAGGATGAAGTAGGTCTCGCAGTTGAATTAGATGGCAGCTGAGCAGCAGAAGCTGATGATTGATTGTTGCTGGGTATAAGAGAAGCTAAAGTTGCTATTAGTTCTGGAGTTAAGGTAGCTTTCAACTGAGAAGCAGCAGCAGCAGCAGAAGAATTGTCATCTTGGTCCAGTGGTGCTAATTGTGCCATATGTTGTTCATCCCTGTGAGCTGATGGATATTTTTCAACAGCAGGATGTCGCACCACTTCCTCATGTAAAGCCTTGTTATAATCACCTCTTAGTATTTGCTCTTCATTGTGGCGGACAAAATTATACCCTTTCTCCAAAGGCTCTTCCCGGCGATCAATCTGACGGGGTGGTTGAGGAATAGCTATTTGTGATTGTTGAGCACCAGGTGACTGCTGCTGCATATTCAGAACAACACCATACAGACGTTCAGGACCATTCACATTCAATACACTGGTTAAGAAATCCGATGGAGGTACCAAAAATAGAGTTGTGCCATCTTCAAGCTTTGCAACTCCAGCACGATTCTTTAGGCCAAGGTACCTTAAAAACTCAGTGTAAGATGCAAAATCCTCTTCACTATCTGGTAAAAAGAAGACGATCTCAAAACCAATTGCCTCAGCATAGTGTTTTGTGAGCATATCTAATCCAGTTCTAGCCGAACAGTTGACAACATTAGGCCTGGCAAAATGTCAGATAACATTAGTTAGAACAAATATCAATCTACTAAAACCAGCAAAGTGAAAGAAACTAAAGCCTACATTGGTGAATCGATGCCCTTTCCTATTGGCACACAGCGAGCAAAACAAACATGTGCCCCTCCTTTAGCAATAACACCACGCCAGATATAGTCTCTATCAGGAGAATGCAAGTTAGGGCGGTGGTGAGGAGCAGAACCAACTTGACTACGACTTGAAACACCTCTATCTGGATGAGATAACAAAAAAAGGTGCTCCTCCATACTGCTGCTGCCAGATTTTCTTTGACGAAAATCATCATTGCTGGGAGGACTATCTAACCTAACCCTCTTTGGGTCTCTCATATCAACTCCATCCCATGCATCTGGCATGGAACGGACACCCTGAAAAATACCTGGAGGAGAAGGAAGAATTCCCGGAGCTGAAGGAGACCGACGTATCCTCGGCATAGATTTACCAGTATCAACCTCAAGGAGATTTGGATGAAGAATACCCAGTTCATGGAGCCCAGCTCCTGCATGGCGGGGATCTAATCCTTGTGGCCCAAATGGCCTAGATACCATATTTGTTCCAGGCAGAAGACCAGCATGCAGGGAGCCAAGTAAATTATTTGGTGGGATCAGATGACCAGGACCTAACAATTCAAGAGGTCCAAATGGGCCTATATTGAAAAACATATCAGATCTCTGAGTTATAACTTTGAATTACTAGAAGGAAAGTGAATTACCTGTACCAGATGCTAAAAGTTCATCATTGGAGTAGAGTATCTGTATCCTAGGATCATTAAAGAGGCGACCCTGTAAACCATCTTTTGCACGCCTAGCTTCATCAATGCTTCTGAACACCACAAAAGAATAGTGTCTAGCTGGAAATGATTTTATCATTTCAATTTCACCAAAGAGAATCATGGCATTGTGGAGCATCTTCTGATCAATCTGAACCGGAGGTGGATATCTTATGCAAAGAACATTGCTTGGAGGACCATCTTGGAGCACCCCATGAAGCTGAAATTTCAAGAAAGCAAAGAAGTTTGAGACAAGATTCATAAAATCTACATTGGTGAAGTGGAAAAAAAAACAATAGTAAAGTTGCAATTGAAGAAAAATATACCATATCCCACTTAGACCCGAGGGAAGAAGAATTATGAAAATTTCTCAAGTTGTCAGATGGCAAAGATCTTAGGTTGCCCAGATGCCCATTCCTCAAATCATGACGGTCAGGCCACTCCTATTTCATTGAAAGCATCAGTTAGAGTGACATAAGTAGATAATCTTGATCATGAATGAAAAGGGTACAAGACAACAAAATATTGCTTGTGCATGTCACTTCATGGACATTGAAAGTGTCAGTTTGGCAAGCACAAGTACCTCAAGAAGCATGAGAAATTCAAAATCAACCAAATAAGTTATTGTTCGTGAAATTACAGTTCATGACTAGCCATGCTCATTGTGATATTCTATGTTGATGTCATCCTCGCAACTAGACATGGGTGTTATCATTGTTTTAACAAGTCCCCATACGAATGCACAACCTTACGCAATAAGGGAACACAGCCACTGCATATTGGCATACGAGTTATGATCCTATAAGGGCTATATCAGTCCCTAGGGTGTCAGAATTCTAAAACATTTTCAAGTTAATTGTGATTTTGTTCAAAACAGTTTTCATGTAATAGAAAAACAAGAACCATTTTCTAGTACTGCATGAATCTACATATCATTTTTATTTTATATGGACAGATTAATTGGATAACAAGTTTTCAAAAGATAAAGATTGATAGTCTAGTTTCTCCCTCCCTGATTGATGATGTGTATATTGGAACTTATACATCTCTTATTATGAACCTTGAACCTTTATATTTATCTGGATGCCATCTATTAATATATGGTCAAATTAGCGCACCAACTATCAAAAAGGTGGCTTGAGTTAGATTACTCAAAGTAACCAATAAGATACAGACCCAAGGTAAAATAATTGTTGTGTAAAGACTTGGAGTGAAAGTGATATTATAAATGGTAATAAAATTATAAAAAGCCAAGGTTTTTGTTAGAGCACATAGGCAGCAATAAAGACATGGAAGTGTGGGTCTGCATGGTCATATTTATTTGAGCAATAGTATTATATTGTTATTTATCATAGGTGAGGACTTTATCGCATATGCCAGATGAGACTATTTATACTATGAGGAGTTGGCTCCAATGATTCATTTTTAATAGATTAATTGGTGATAAATAATTAACAGTGATAATTAAGTGAATTCATTTATGAAAAATATCGAGTAAAAATTAAATGGATTTGTAATAAAAATAATAATAATAATTAAGTGAATTTACTTGTAATAGTTGTTCGTTAAGTGGATTAACATGTGACACTAATTGGTAACAATTAAGGGATTTTTCTGTAATAACCAATTGTAATAATTACATGACTATTGATTAGGATGTATTGAGGCGGCCAAGGTAATTAGGGAGAAGGGGAGGGCATTTTGGTCCTTTCATGTTTTGAGGGTTTGACTTTTAAAGAGAAGCACTATTCATCCACGAGGGGAGGTGGGGATTATTCGGTTTGCAGCCGTAGCCGCAGCCTCCTCCTCCTAACCACGCTGCCGCCCGAGAAGGACATCACCAGTCGTCCGTGGGAACTACGTCTGATCTAGAACGTGATATGGACGATGCCGGAGAACTATCTGGCATCATCGACGAACATATCATATTCTCTCCTCACTCCAGGGTATATTTTCTATTCCGACCATAGGGTCTGCGAGGATTAGATATCAGGGCATAAGTCTCCGATCCAAGTTTCATCCTAGACTCCCGAGCCATCGAGTCGAGTTATAAGTGGGTATCCTCGCGCCCTCTGACCCGCCAACCGGTCGAAGGTTGTCATAGACTCCCGAGCCATCGAGCCGAATTATAAGCGAGTTTCCTCGTGCCCTCCGACCTGCCAGCTAGTCGAAGGTTGTCCCAGACTCCCCGAGTTTCCCCGTGTCCTCCGACCCGTCGGCTGATCGGAAGTTGCCCCAGACTCATGTGCATCAGTGCCAACTTATTGTCCTGTTCAGGGCTCAACCTTATCTCTATTGGTCTCAGACCAGCTTATTGTCCTATTCAAGGCCCAACCTCCCCTATTCAGGTCGAGCTATCTTCACTAGTCTCTGACCAACTTATTGTCCTATTTAGGACCCAACCTCCCCCGTCCGGGGTCGAGCTATCTCCACCGGTGACGAACCAGCTTATTATCTTGTTCAAGGCCCAACTTCCATCGTTCGGGGTCGAGTTATCCCTACCCATTGAGGACCAGAGTTATCTCATGGGATCCGTGTCTGACCAACTCACGGGCCTCATGCTCTTCTACCACTTGAAATCCGCCCAATCGTTAGTCCGGCATTCGTTCGACCACTGTTCGACATTCATTCGTTGCTCGACTCAGCGCTTGACACTCGTTCGACACTCCCCTCACACTTCGTTTACCGCTCAGCTCAGCATTTCGTTCGCCGCTTAGCCTGGTACTCAGTTCGGCATCCACTCAGCACCGCTCGCCCGCTTGGAATTCTCTAGGTCGTCCGATCAACACCTCTCGGCCACCTGTTTGGCATTCTCTCGGTCGTCCGCTCGGCACCTCTCGGCTGCCTGCTTAGCATTCTCTCGGTCGTCCACTCGACACCACTCAACACCTCCCAGTCGCCTGCTCGTCACCTCTCGGTCGTCCGTTCGGCACCACTCGATCGCTTGCTCGGTCAGTATTTATTTTACGGGTCGAACACTCGGCATCGCCATTGCTCGCTCTACGTTTTTTTCGTCATTCGATTGGTCTACGCTTGACCGCCCACTCAGCCTCCGCTCGATTATCGGCTCGGTATTATATTTTTTTCACTCGTTTGGCACCGCTATCGTCCCTCATGCGACATACCTACTATCGCAACCGCTCGCATAGCATTGTACGATGAGCACAACAATCAAACCCTGTACTCAGAAGTGATTCAACCTTTATGATGGATTGGGCCTACGCCTCCTTCTACTAGACTTGAAGTGGAGACTTGTAATTCGGATGTATTGAGGAGGCCCAAGGTAATTAGGGAGAAGGCGAGGGCATTTTGGCCATTTCATGTTTTCAGGATTTGGCTTTTAAAGAGGAGCACTATTCATCCACGAGGGGCGGTGGGGATTATTCGGTTCGCAGCCATCGCCTCCCTACCCTTCTCTGACGTCGTCCAAACTTAAGATATAATATAGATGCAAAACTTTCTTTAACACAAAAATATTGCTCTCTACAACTTTTCAAGTAAAAAAAAAAATTCAAAAATATCTCACACAAGCAAAACAATTTACACGAACTAAATGAACCTTGTGTGATTATCAATATTGTTAGAGATGTAGTTCTAGAAGATGAGAATTACTAATTGGAAAATCAATTCTCCTTGCCTTCAAAAGAGAATCATCAATATATTTCTCACATCCCCTAAAGAGTCAATGTAGTTCTAGAAGAAGAGAATTACTAATTGGAAAAGCAATTCACTCTCAAATGGCTTTCAAAAGAGAATCATCAATATATTTCTCACATCCCCTTGAAGAATCAAGGGTACAAAAAGTGGCTTCCCTAGATGTTCTCAGTTAGAGCTCAAATTCCTGCTAAAATATATAAAGTTTATAATATTTTGAGCGTTTTGAAGCCATCTGAGGGCTCCGAGAATATTTTTACTCAAATCTCTGATATTCCCATAAATCCACAAGTAATGCTTATTGGTGTTTATTAATGGCAGTGACTTGATAAGTTATAGTCGTGTCAGTTTGAAAATTCTTAGTAAGACATGACACCTCCTTGGTTTCCTGCACATGATCATTTTAAGAAATGGCACAAATCAAATCGCTTAATCCCTATGAGGTTCGCTGTGAGAAACAAAAGTGACAAAAAAACAAAATCAGCTAATCCATCTTCTGCTGGATGCAAAATGGCACTCCAAGATACAAGTAGTTATGAAGGTGAGGAAAGGGTGCGCATTACTAGGGACGCAAAGCCACCAAATGGAGATAGAGGTAAAATCAGCAAAAGGAAACTAAAGGTGACAGAGTAGGTTGCACGGGAATTGGACGCCCTGGTAACCAAGGGGCCATTTCAATGATTGCAGTGGTGATGAAAAGGGACACACAGGACAGTGATGCCTTGGTGGTAGATTGAAGAGCATCCAGGTGCACTTATAAACATTGATTTTTTTCACAATTGTGTTTTCATTATAGGGATGTACAAAACTAGGAGCCTCTATGATCACCAGCAACCCTCAAGCTGTGTGGTGATCGTCAGATCTGTTTACCATACTAAAATTATCTCAATGGAATAGTCCAATTACAGAAGGTGAAGATGGGGGTGAAAATGTATCCTAGATTCCAGTTGCAGCCATTTAGTAAAAATGCACAAAATGCATTGGGAGAGGTGCCCTCAACATGATTACCATTGGAGCTGGGTCACTGGATTCAACTTATTATCCATGCAGCTCAAAAAGGTATTTCCTCTATAATTGTTTCTCTAAAAACAAATTAGAATGAACAACCTCTATTTCTCTTTCACCAGCTTCGTTGTTCTGATGATGTTGATTCAAGATTTAGGATTTCAATTTGATTATTATAGGTGATTTTTTTTGTTGTCAAATTTGGTGATACTGGTTGATAGAGAAGATATTTGCAGCATTTTATCAGTCTTCATATACAATGTCATTTTTTTTACAGAAAATCATTTGATATAGAATATTAATTTGTAGGAATTTTATTAAATGTTTAATTTATAAAATAAAATTGTACTCTTTAGATGCAAGATAAAACCAATATTAGTAAAGAGTCATCTGATTTTTTTAATTGATTGCATGGAATTAAATTTATTCGTTTTACATAGTATAGTGTGAGATTCCTGACGTGCCATATATCAAATTTTCAGATCATTCATAGCATAATGTAGGTCTCATATCCATTCATATAATGCTTAAGAAAGCTAATAAATTATTAAGTGATAAATAATAACTTTGTCTATATTGATTGATAAGGTTGTTTGAGACGACGTATTATACTGAAAATAAAACTTATATCTTTTGACATTGATGATCACCATTATTGCCAATAATAACTAATGTTGGTTTTTTTAAAAAGAAGAAATGAACAGCATACACATTAACATACTGCATGTGCATCATGCAATGGGCTAACTTCATACTGCCAAATATACTTTAAAAGCCTTGGGTGCTGTGGAAAATCCTAGACAAGCCTTGATCAATATAACTAACAAGGAATGAAAGAAAAAACAAAACACATGTAGCTGTAAGGAAAGATACCCTTTTAGGAGGTTGAGAGCGAAGAAAATCAACACGTAATTGTTGACCGGCAAACTTCTTCCCATTCATATTTTTGTGAGCAGCAATGGCATCTTCCAACTTATAATATTCAATAATAGCTGAATTTCGATCCCCAAAAAATCTGTACTCTTCAATCTTACCAAACTGCAAAAACTCTTCTTTAAGTTGCTCCTTACTTACAGATGAATTAAACCCACCTACCCATATCTGCTTAGCTGCTCTTGGCTGCATTAGAAAATTAAACAAAGCATTAATATGATTACTATACTTTCAAGAATTTGATCCCAATACTTTAGCTTTTTCAAAAACAAAGTAAAATACTAACTAAATATAGGGAGGAAATAATTAAAAAGCAGTTAAACAATGTTGTCAGTAAACAATGAATTGATCACTTTGAAATGTAAGAGGATGAGTTGATCCATTTATTCTTCTAATCTTAAAGGGAAGACAAGGTTCTGACATATGTTTGTTCACCTTCCACCGTAGCTAATCTAATGTTATTGGTAAAATGACAAATATAAACGTTTTCACTTATCCAGTGAAACGATGATTCAGGTATGCCAGTATTGTTTCCTTAGAAAAAATCGTGTGACAGAGGGAATGTCAGGCTTGAATTAACCACATGATCCAACAACTTATAGACGTCTAGCTCGCAAATCTTTGTCCACCGTTTCCATATCTTAGTGATAGTTTACATTGGAACCTATATTACACGAAAGGTCTAACTGAACATTCAACGAGTCAAAACAAACAAACCAGAAATTGGCCAGATCTTCCTATTTCATTATCCCATATAGTAGCCATATCAATCTATGCATAGGTAGAAGTGGTTGTACTAACCGGTCTGGCAAACTCAATCCTGATCGCGCTCCCATGGATCAAGTTCCCTTGGAGGGCTTCTTTCGCAGCCTTGGCTTCCTCGACTTGCCGGAAGTATACGAAGGTGTAGTTTCTCGCCGATTGCATCGTGGTGCAATCCAAGGCACCGTGCTTGGAGAAGACATCCATCAGATCTGAATCGGTGGTTTCAGCGGAGAGTTGTCCCACCCAGAGAGTATTCGAGGCAGATTCATTGCTATCCGGATCCTTCGAAGACGATGGGCGCCGGTGGTCGGAAGAAACACCGGCAGACTTGTTGATCGGCATCGCCGGCACCGCCTGAATTCCAAACGATTTCTAGCAGATCCACAAGAGGGACAGGAGGAAATCCACAACAACAAAAAGGATAAAAAAAATCGGTCGCAGAGATCGATCGCAGAGCGGATCTACAAACAGGCGGACAAGAACGCGAAAGAAACCCTAAAGCTTCGGGGGGAAGCATCTCTTACGCGTCGCGGCCTATATATAAAGAAGATAGGACGATACCCTTGGAAATTATGTTTTGCGCCTCCAACTTTTAATATACTACATAAACGCCCCCGAATTATTCTCTTTTTACGTTTTTTATTTTTATACCCTAAACAAACTCAATTTAATATAGCACGTGTTTTTGAGAATTTTTTTTTTTTTTATTATTTGGTGATCGATTATAAACTGATATAACCTAAGGATGAAGTATGAGTAATGACGCGTGGGATGATTTACCTCCCCGTGATTTATTGGTATAAATTATAAAATAAAAATAAACAAATGAAGGACCAAAATAAGAAATGATGAAATGATTTGAATCAAAATGAAATTATTCTAAGATATAATTAGAGAACTATTTAATTATAATATTAAATACAAATGACAAAATTCCTAGGACGACTTTCTTTTAAAATTTATTGAAATAATAACTTATTTAAAATTAAAGCTGTTCTAAAGTGAAGTATAGAAAGCTATTTCAAATATTAAATTATAAATAAAATATCATTTTAATAAGTTTTTTTAAAAAAACATATTTTTTAGAAGTTTTAGACTTTGGAAATAAATTAAAAGGATGTCTTTTTTTATTGAAAATATGTAAAAGGGCATTTTTTTTTACATTTATTATTAGAGGATGTTATGATATATTTTATTCTTATATTTGTAACACTCATAATTATTGTAACATAATATTGACTCATAATATTGACTCGTATTGATTATAAATAAATTATTCTCATATTGTAACAATTATCATTCCGTAACTTATAATATTACATTTGACCTATATTAATAATGTTGACTAAAGATATAATATTATTAATATATATGATAAAAGGTAAATCGTTCGCCCCTAATGCCCCTGTCAATCCGTCCCAGGGTCAACATGGAGGAGATAAATCATGGGTGACTACTAGTCATAAGTGCAAATTGGGGGAGGTATATGCTCGGACACGCCGAGATTCGACCTCTAGACCTCATGTGGTAAGCTCTCATGTCTTAACCATCGCACCGCCCCAATGGGACACAATATTATTAATATGGATCAAAGTCGAAGTATTATCATAACATAATATTGACCATGGTTGATCAGAAATAAAGTGTACATGTTGTAGCAGTTATGATCAAAGTTGTTATAATATAAGTTATTAGTGTTAATCAAAATATCTATTAGTGTAAGTCCTAATAGTTAATTATGAGTTAATTAAATAAGGACATATTGTATCATATTTATCAATAAAAAGTAATATTTGGTTATTATATCATGTTTATGCTAACTGAATAATATAATAATGCCTTAGAATAATAGGTTATAATCTACAGCGTATTAATTTTTGAATTGATTGGCGAATATTGTCTACATATAAAGAGAACACTATTCTTAATTATTTCTAGTCAAGTATTAATATACAAGGGCAATATTAATAGACCATGGGTCCTTTTATTGAGTAGAACTACTTAAATACCTGGTGATACTCAAATAAGTCAGTATGAGATATTAAACTTATTTAGTTAAGTGAGTCTACTGAGAAATTAAGAAACATATAGATTGATTAGAGAATGAAATGATCTATGCCTCGTGGATCAATCTAAATATCAAGGACAAAAAGTGTTGGTCCCTGTTGGTCCCCTGGATGGTTTTGATGTGACCAACTAAGTTAGGTTAGGTCCTGCGTTGTGTTTAACCCTCTGCTGAGTGTGCAGGAACTTAGGTACGGAGGAAGTCGAGCGAA